>WOVY01010301.1:600000-755273 GCA_013436015.1 Rhipicephalus annulatus | reverse complement strand
CCGCAACAACAACCGGGTGACAGCGCACCCATCCCGCGTTCGCCGCCGTACTTAGATGGCATATTCGGCGGCGCGGGGCGCGTCCAGTGGCGAACGACGCAGCGTTTCGGTGGCAGGGGGAATTTCTGTCGCTGTAGAAAGCGGTGTTTCAGTGTGAACAAGGCATAAAACAAGTGAACGCGCACGCGCACGCCTTTAGGAGCATCTTATGTCTTGGCTGTCTGTAAGCTTTCAACGCAAACAATTTTGTTGTAATTACAGTGCACACAAAAGGTCCCTGCAATAGTTTGCACAGGTCACAATCTCTGGCAAGCACGATAAAAGCGTGGGCAAGTTTCGATGTGCTTGCCATTCAGCGCGGACTTTCCAACTGTTCTATCGCGTTCAATGCTTCACCTTTGCGGCAAAAGCTGTTATTTGCACACTATGCCATATTTATTGTTTTTACGGAATCAGCGAAACGCCCGATAGCCGTCGTGTAGGGCAAAACGTGGAACCTACGCAGCTGTTCAATTTGTTAGCGCTTTTGCTGCTGATGAATAACATATCTGCGGCGCTTTGTAATGAGTGGGCCTTTAAACACCCACTCGTTGCTCAATTACATACTTTTAAGCTTGGCGCCAGTCTATGCTTCTGCCACGCAATATATGCTGCATTAAGGAGACTCTATCAACTACATCATTTCAAATAGAGATTTTGACATTGGTATAACATTTTTTCACATAGTCATACGTGTTAGAACATCTGTTGCCAGGCAGACGGCCTGTGTAGCTCCTGTGTTCTGACCATGATTTTTTTTATAATTCGTTTTATTGAAAACTTTCACATTTTTTTGTGACGGGAAGTGATTTATTGCTCAAAAACCCAACGATGCCCACTACGACACTGACAGCTGACCTTGACAGCTAATCACTGGAATACTTTGTTTGCTTGGTATTTATTCATTTGAAACATTGCTTGCAGAACGGGGTTTGCTTAGTAAACTAGAAAGCAAGTAGGCACTGTCTAGACCCCTGTATAGGCGCAGTTTGACAAAAATTGCAATAAATGCGGGAAGTAAAGCCAAATCACTGAGAATATTTTGTTACTGCGAGGTGTCTGGGCAAAAATTCAATGCAAGTATAGTTCATCACTTAAGATTTCGCGGGCAATACATCGCCGAGGAATACTCCAAGTTCCATGTGGACTGTACCTACTTCGGGACATTTGTGCTGCTCTGTGCATAAAGTTATGAGGACAGCAATAAAAAGTCTACTAGATCAGTCATCACTACAAAGCCTCACAAAATGCATAAATACTTTTGCCGTGTATATCCCGACTACATATCATTTACCTGCAATGACATTGTAGTGTCTGCGTGTCACAAGGGTCACATTACAAATATACATTACACATTGACATCAAAATATCTCCACAGTTTAACGGATGAACTACGCTCCTCAAGAACGGCAAATCAATTATATTCTAATCAACACAAATAAATGTTAAATTTTTTATTGGCCCTTGAATGTTTATTACGGCCTATCAGCATTTCAATGCAGAATGATTACCGTTATGCAGTACACATAGTGTCAAATGAGAGCACTTTTATGGGGCTCTGAAGCTAGTATGGACATCTATGACCTTCAGCAGAATAAGGTTTTATTTAGGTCCTTAGAATTTGTAGAGCGCGCACTAATTTCTTGACACGAACATGGGAAACGGTTCTCCGTGTTTTAGCAAAGTCAATCATATAGATAAATATCGCTTTTTCAGAAAAAAGACTGTTTGGGTGTTATAAACAATTGTTCATGTGAATTAAAACATAAGATTTAAAATATGGCCTGTAAATGTTCGATCAGCAGCAAAAGCGTGATTACAAAGCACGCTAGATATCTAACAAATTTAATTCTTCAGCCCACTGCGAAACCAGATTCAACAATGCGCGCTTCTAACTATGCATAAACTGCAGTGCAGCTAATATCCTTGCTGAAACTTGGGGAAACGCCATTCATCGAGCCGCTGCAATCCACGTCGATATCTTGGTAACAGCTGGTTCACTCGCTCCTCATACCGTTATTCGTACAGCATGGCTTTGCTCCAGGGTGCACTTTGGCCAATACTTTTCTGCGTACTTTTTCTGCCTCAGCGCATCTCTACTCCTTTTCACCGTTCCTTGTTCGAATCCAGATTTCAATAATCGAACGACGTCACCTGCCGCGAATATATATTGGAGGACAAAGAAATTAGGATTTGACGTCTTAATTTTATATTTCGTAGGCACTACATCAATAGGAACCTTAGGAGAGCATTGGTCTATTTGTGGTAAACATAGTATTAAACTGAAAAAGTAAAGTGAACGCAAAGAGAACTTGTCACCAGCAGCAACCAAACCTGTAATCTTGAAATAAGCCACCCGATGTCTACCAGTTAAGCTACCATGGCTGGTACCTTGCCATCGACTTTTGAACAACTCAGTAGCTAGTCCACTGGTGCTCGTAGCCACAGGACTGGAGTATGGATCACTCTTCTTTATAGATCTCCCACTGGAGATCCGAATCTACAAGTCTTCGCTCCTTGGTGCGCTAAATTAACCAACTAGACCACGCCAATAATGCTCCCCATCCCAATAACGGTGCGCTATGTATATACAACATATGCCACAGGTTTACTAGCAATGGGCTTAAAAAAGAAACATTCTTGAAAAAGGCCCGTACTTTTATTGAACATAGAAGGTAGTGCAAGTAGCAGAATTTCCGTGTGCATTATTAAACAAAAATACTCGCAATGTGCGCGTTAACTAAACGTGGACTGCAGGTCTCTGAGTCTTATCAAAGTCTTCTGTTTCTCACTGTCCGTTAGCAGCATTTGTCATGTTTCAGTGGGAAACACCGATCCATCGCTGTGTGCTTTACGCCTTCCCAGGCTCCCTCTTGCGCAACGCCGCAAAGGAGGAAAAAGTGGGGAGGCGCGTTTAAATTGCGTTCCACGGTGAGTATCATGGGGGCTAGCAGCACTGAATAACACTCAGTGGAATAAAATCAGTGTCACCGTTGATAAAGCGCACTGGAGGCTGACCTTTACTACAGAACAACTGGCACCACGTCGGGTGTGTTCTTCAAAGGTTAAAGGCTCGGTATCTGCCAGAAACAAGTTCTCTTGTAGTGCACTTCAATATCCATGAATTTGTATGCTAATACTACTGATAAGTCTCTTCTACCTTCACAGAATTGTTGTCTGTTGAATTGCATTAATTATGGATGCAGTAGCTAAAGAATGTTACTTCTATGAATGCGTAACTTCTAGGCACCCTATATTGAACTACACGCCCCCGGAGTGAATAACGACAAATGAAGGCGCGGCTACTTGCTGATTGAGCCTAAACGTGCATACTTTTTTTCTTCGCAAACAAAATCCCTGCTTAGTTGTTTCGCTCAAGCAATGAATGTAATAGCAAGAAATTAGAATATCAGATGAAAAAATTGGCCCCGTATCTGAATGTTACACCGCAAATGTCGTCAAAAGACGATAGTCTTGTGTCTGGAGAGAGCGAACAAAACGTTTATTTGATGTTCTGCGCAAGAAAATCGGTGAAGAGTATTCTTGAGGCACTGCGTTACAGAGCCTTGAGCAGGCGGTGGAGGCGAACGAGCGTATCAAGTCACGTCACACATGAGACATGAGCGCTATCTGGCAGTCATCTTGGAAAACCAAGCGCGCGGAGTGCGCGCCTGTCTCTGAGGTGATAAGGTGTAGAACGCAAGGTGACGGGTAGGTGCCACCACCATTCGTCTAACCAAAGCGTCGGAAAAACTTGCCTTTTTGTGCAAACGTTGCATGGTCCACGCAGCGTGATAAACGCTATGGTCCTTAGGGTTATTTATGTCTGCCATTCTCAAGTAATAAATACACATACACAATATTGACTTGTTGTTATGGTGTCTACGATATGCGTAATATTGCTTTTAATAGACAATCGCACAAGTATGAACGCTGAACCTAGAGCATTATTCGTGGGCGCTGCGGATGGGGTCAGCCATTTGGAGCATCGTTTGGCCACTTTGGTTCGTTTGGGGTACAGTTAAGGGTGGGTAAACATACCAATGGTACAGACAGACAGACAAAAATTTTTGCGTCCAAGGTCCCCAAGAAAGACTATCGTCTTTAAACTACAAGCAGCTCGATACTTCCAGCATGCAGTGGCAGCGCTTAGAAGGACACTCGAGGACTCATTTGGTTGATTCCGTTCTGAGAAGTTGTGCCGTCAGCCATCTCCGTCGCCAGCGTAGCTCTCGCAGATCGGCACGCCATCCACGATTTCTCGACGCAATGTAGCTCTCGCTGATCAGTGCCCCGTCTGACTCTTTTAACCATGTTCGATTCTTTGCCTTGTCTGAATCTTTACTCCTCACTTCATCCCTCGTTATGCCATCCCCTCATGAGCTGAGGTGGTCTCACTTACCTGCAGACACTTGCGAGGCTCACATTTCTCTTCTTTTCATCTCTTACAAATGACTGCCCCCTCCACACGAAAAAAAACGCACAGATATGCTCAAGACAAGTGTGAACTAACAAAGTTCATGATGACTACGTGTTTTTGCTTGAAAAACACACTGTAGATGTCTAAAATGCAGAAGCCCACGCTGTTTATTTTTTTTAATACGAAACATTTTAGCGTTTCTTAGCGAACTTGGGTGACATTGGGCGTATCTATCTATCTATCTATCTATCTATCTATCTATCTATCCATCTATCTATCTATCTATCTATCTATCTATCTATCTATCTATCTATCTATCTATCTATCTATCTATCTAGGTGTTTGCAACTTAAGCTCTCCTGGCCGTTTAAATAATGTTATCGATACCAAACATGGTATGTCATAACATGACTGTATGACGAGCATAAGTGACTATTCATAACAAGAAAATTGTGAAATGTGTGTAATGAAAGTGATTATTTACAATTTGTAGTCTTGCAGCTATTGCCCTGATTTCGTTTCACATGAAATGTATCGAAAATGGTATGGTATGACATGACTACATGGCGAACATAAGCGACAGACCCTAACATGAAAATCATAACATGCGTGTTTCGAGACAACATGTCTACATGCCACTCTTATGATGCGCTCAAGCCCGCTTTGCTAGCTTCACATATACCGAATTTGATATTACGGGACGTGAATGGCTGACAAAGGCATGTGACTGTTGCAAACATAACGATGGGCAGATCCCACGTACAGTGAAAATCGAAGATATGCGAAGCCCGAATGAAAAATTTATATATGTCACTTTAAAGTCAGCAGAGCGTCACGAGGTGGAGGTAAATGATGGCGTACATGACTTCCCTGTCATGATTGTCATGTTTGGTTGTGTCGTTTACCTTCGTCATCCATTCCCGTCACGTGGATACTAAACATAGTATATGTGGAGACAGCGAGACAGCTGTGAGCACGCTATGACCGTGGTATGTTGTCATGTTATTACATGACACGCGTGTCAGGATTATCACGTTTACACTATATATATTTGTTTGTTTGCACTATATATTCATATATATTGTCACGTCGCTCCAGGGGGTGTCGACAAGGTTTATTGATGTCCGAGCAACAGCGCTCTATCCAAGCGCGTCGGTTGGGCTTGTTTTCCAGAGCGGGGGTCCACGCGCCTTTCTTTCTTCTCTGTGGTGTGTGCCTTCACCTTGGCATACGACCCATTACTAGAAGTAGGTGGCAATATCCCTCCTCAACAAAAAAAGAAAGAGCATCGTCCCGATGCTGTAAAGTTATTGAAAAAACCAAAACAAAATAGGTTAAACAATGAAAAAGGGCACCAATGATCAAATGTTCGACGCGATAAGTTCACCAATGATGAGGCAATAGTCAGAGCACAAATAAAAAAAACACAGGAAAAGACGTTTTTAGGAACGCGCAAAATAGGGCTTCATGCGCACCCACGTGAACTATTCAGAGGTCGGTTGTTTTCGTTGTGCCCATAGTGACGACGTAGCGTTCGGAACTACTTCGTAGTTTACGTCGCTCACGCGGCGTAATACTTTATACGGACCAAATTATCTGCTGAGCAACTTTTTGGAGAGGCCACGGCGTCGAACAGGAGTCCAAACCCAAACTTGGTCTCCCGGACTGTAGGATACGTCATTGTGACGCATATTGTAACGTCGTTCATCGACCTGTTGCTGCTGACCAATGTGTAGCCGCGCGAGCTGGCGCGTTTCCTCGGCACGCTCTGCAAATTCTTCTGCGTCAGTTGTTAATCGATCAGCCGCCTTCATAAAGAAGCATCGCATCCAGCATCGTCTGAACTTCGCGGCCGTAGAGAAGGCGAAACGGTGTAAATTCGGGTTGTTTCTTGAACGGCGGTGTTATAAGCGAACGTCACATAAGGCAAAATGCGATCTTATGTTTTGTGTTGGACGTCGATTACATGGAGATCATATTTGTGACTGTCTTATTTAGTCGCTCGGTTAAGCCGTTGCTCTGCGGATGGTAAGCAGTCGTCATTCGATGCCTAGTGTTACTTAGCCGAAAAACTTCATCAATAAGCTGTGCAGTGAACGCTGTTCCTCTGTCGGTCATCACTGTAGATGGAGCACCGTGGCGCAGAACAATGTGGCACATGAAGAACTGTGCTACCTCAGAAGCCATGGCTCGTGGTATCGCCTGTGTCTCAGCATAGCGGGTCAAATAGTCAGTTGCAACAATGACCCATTTGTTGCCGTCGGACGATAAAGGAAATGGGCCGAGAATGTCCATGCCGACTTGGTCAAATGGCTTGTGGGGTGGATCAATTGGCTGAAGTAATCCAGCCGGCTTGCTTGGTGGCGACTTTCGACACTGGCATTCACGACACCTTTTAACGTACTGCTTCACGCTTACCGAAAGTCCGGGCCAGTAGTACGCCTCACTTACACTGGCGAGCGTTCGCGAGTAACCTAGATGACCAGATGTGGGCTCGTCATGGCACGCAAAGAGGACTTCGTCCCGCATGTCCTTCGGAACGACGAGGAGGTAAGCGCGGCTCGTAGAACGGGCGTTTTTTTTGTACAGGACATTACCTCGGAGGCAGAAAGACGTCATGACACGAAATAGATGGCGAGGTATACTGGCGCTATGACCCTCCAGATAGTCGATGAGCGGTCGAATCTCTTCATCCTCTCGCTGGCGTCTGCTGAAGTCAGATGAGCTAAGGGCGCCCAGGAAACTGTCATCGTCGTCTTCTTCTTGATTGACTAAAGGTATGGGTGCACGCGACAGCGTATCAGCGTCTTCATGCTTCCGTCCAGACTTTTATACGATGGTAACATCAAATTCCTGTAGACGCAAGCTCCATCGGGTCAGTCGTCCAGAGGGATCACGAATGTTTACCAACCAGCAGAGGGCATGGTGGTCCGTCACCACTTTAAATGGACGACCATAGAGGTACGGGCTAAACTTGGTGATCGCCCACACTACTGCGAGACACTCTTTCTCTGTGGTCGTGTAATTCACGTCGGTACGGGACAGTGAGCGGCTGGCATAGGCAATGACTCGTTCTTTGCCGTGTTGATGCTGGACGAGCACTGCGCCGAGGCCGATGTTACTGGCGTCGGTGTGCACCTCTGTGTCAGCATCACCGTCAAAATGCGCAAGAACAGGGGCTGACTGCATCCGCTGTCGTAGCTCGGCAAAAGCAGCCTGTTGTTCGGGTAGCCCATACAAACGGTGTGTCGTCGCGTGTAAGGCGAGTCCAAGGGTTCCGCTATCTTCGAAAACCCTCTAATAAATCGTCGATAGTAGGCGCACAAGCCCAGAAAGCGCCGAACAGTCTTTTGTCTGTAGGATGCGGAAACGCGGCTACAGCGGCAAGTTTGTCGGGGGTCGGGTCGGACTCCTTTCGCGTTAACTACATGGCCAAGGAATTTGAGCTCTTCATAACCAAAGTGACACTTCTGCGGTTTGAGTGTAAGATCTGCTGATTGAATAGCCTGTAGCACACTCCTGAGGGCGTTGAAGATGTTGCTGGAAGGTTTCAGAAAAAACGGCAACATAATCAAGGTATACGAGGCAAGTTTGCCACTTCAGACCAGTAAGCACAGTGTCCATCATTCGCTGGAAGGTTGCGGGCGCTGGGCACAAACCAAAAGGAAGGACTCGAAATTCATACAGGCCATCAGGGGTCACAAAGGCCGTTTTCTCACGGTCTCGCTCCTCAACCTCAATCTGCCAGTACCCGCTTTTTAAATCCAAAGAGGAAAAATAGTGGGCGCGGGCGTAATCTGTCTAACGAGTCGTCGATGCGTGGCAGCGGGTACACGTCCTTTTTAGTCACGCTGTTCGGCTTCCGGTAATCGACGCAAAAACGTAGCGTTCCGTCTTTCTTCTTGACTAGGACGACCGGAGAGGACCACGCGCTGTTGGAAGGCTGGATGATGCCGTCGTCAAGCATTTCTCGAACTTGCGTACGAATGGCTTCTCGTTCCTTCGCTGACACACGGTAAGGCTGTTGGTGTACTGGGTGGGCGCCTTCGTAAGTGATGATTCTGTGCCTAGTGATCGAAGTCTCGCGCACCTTAGAGGAAGTAGCGAAGCATGACTTGAATTCAAGCAAGAGTTTTCGCAGTGCTGTCTGGTTTTTCTGGTGTGAATATGTTCGTCATCCATTGTCGTCTCATAACACAAAATTTGGTATATGTGGAGCTAGCAAAACAGCCACGAGCGCATCATGAAGGACCCAATATACTCCAATGTAGCGTTGACACACGCGCAAGCTGGGTACAGCGAAGCCTACGTTAGCAAAGCACGAGCACTTCTGTAGTCTGACGCCACGCGCGACCGGCACGATCAGCGTCCGTCGGCGCGGCTCGACGACAACCAACGCGAAATGCGACATGCTGCATTTCGCACCGATGCGTTACCCATACAACACTGCGCCTCCCTCTTTTTGTGACGCAGAAACGCGGAACGCGCTGAGACGCGCATGCGTCAAAGCAACGCAGTACGGCACGCGCCAGCGAGTAATATGGGAGGACGCCGCGCCTGGCGTGGCAAACGCCGGCGTGACGCGACGAAAATAAACGCCGGCGAGCGCACGTACCGGGTCACGTCTAGATGTATTGGCGCCTTGGCAGTGGCATGTAATCATGTTCTCAAGTGACACGCATCTCATGGTTATAATGTTTGCTCCAGTATCATACATTCGTCATCCATTCACATCCTGTAATACCAAATTCGGTATAATTGAAGCTAGCGAAACGGCCACCAGTTAATCGTGAGCCTGGTAGTCATGTTGTTACATGACACGCATTTCATGATTATCATGTTTGCACCAATCACATACCTTTGCCATCCATTCACGTACATTAATACCAAATTTGTTATATGTGGCGCTAGCGAAACGGCCGCGAGTGCATCATGAGCGTGGAATGTAGTCATTTGGTCACCGACAGACGCTGTTATAGAGTGCTCTATAGTCTGACGGCGCCATACTATGAAGGGCTTGCGTTTTGCTAGCGTAGCGTCGCTGCGCCCAGCGTGCGCGCGCGTCAGCGTTACTTATACTTACAGTATATTAGGTCCTTCATGATGCGCTCATGGCCACTCTGCTAGCTCCACATGCACTATATTCGGTGTTACGTCACGTGACGTCAGTGAATGATGAAGGTATATGGCTGGTGAGCGCATGATAATCATGACCTGTGTGTGATGTAATAATGTGACAACATACCACGCTCAAGATTTCCTCGTGCTCGTTTCGCTAGTGCCGCACATACGAAATTTGGTATTACATGACGTGAATGAATGGCGAATGTAAATGGCAGATCCAAACATAATAATTTTGATATTCGTGTCATGTGAAACATGACTACGTTCTACGCTCATAGCGCGCTAGTGGCCGTGTTGCTTTCTCCGCATATGCCAAATTTGATATCAGGTCACGTGAGTAGATGACGAAAGTAAACGACGAGTCAAAACCTGATAATCTAGATATGAAAGTCATATACGACATAATTTACGTCCACCTCCTATCGTTGTGCTGATCTTAAAGTGACATATCAACCTTCTTCATTTGTGCTTTGCATATTATCGATTCACACTGTGCGCGGGATCTACTTTGCTTTTTCTTTTAAACGTCGGCCCGTGGAATGAACCCTCTGCGTTTCGCGCCACGTCATAGCGTATCACACCAAGTGTTCCCTGTGTTCCCTTTTCCTTTTTTCTTCTATATCAAGAGTGATACAGAAGACCACCACTTTTTGTGCTCGTCTCCACGGAAATTTTCATTTGAAAGGAAAATGTTAAAGCGACGGTGATAAAATATACTCTCAAGCTGTTCCGAGGTGTACGTGCCAGAAGTGGTAAATGACAAGGAGTTTTAGAATAACGTTTGCAGGTATTGCAGGCGTTGCTTTAGTTGCGGGCGCCATATGAGGTTTAAAATAGCGTTTGCTCCCCCAAGGAAAAGGTCTGGGACTTTCGCCCCGACCGCGAACGTAAATGCACAGAAGCTACATACAGTACATTCATGGGCCACATGCAGGCCGCACACGCCGCCCACTTATTCGGATTTTCTGCGGGCGGGCTGCGAACGCGAACGGCGGCTCGCATTACGACAACCAGCGCAGGGACAGTGACCGCACCGAAAGGGCTTGCGGTGCGCTATTTTAAAACTCCCTAGAAGCTCACAGTTATAAACCGGCACAGGCATACCCAGGGTTGCACCTCCACGGTATGTTCGTCAAATCGCATTCGGCAATGCAAAATCATTGCGAAACTGGGAATGCTCTTCGTCTCGTGCGAAGGGTAACGAACCGACGCAGAGGCCTCGAGGAGGACGACATGCTTTAACAGATCAATTCCTCGGCGCTATGTCACTTCACCTGCACTATGGCCATGCACAACTAGTTCAGAGCCAAGAGGGACAAAACTCAATGCCCTCAAGAGAAAAATCATCAAGCGAGCACTTGGGCGACCAGTAACGTAACACACTCAGGAGCTCCTCTGGCTGGGCATACAGAACACAAAGTAGGACATTGTCAAGGCTCAGAAACGGGCTGATCTAACACGGCTTTTCTCCACATTAGCTGATAGGCGGATTTTAGTGGAGATCGGATACCCTAACCAAGAATTTGACTAGCAACACCCTAATTCCCCAGTAAATAATTCGCCATGCACAAGTATCACCATCCAGCGGACAATCTAAGCACTAAACTAGAGTATGTACCACTTTTCTGCTGTCAGTGCTTTATTATTATCAAGAGCGTATAAGGACGCCGTGCTACGCTTTTAGTAACTTGTGGACATGCGGATATATGTTTGAAAGTGCGTATGTACCTCTGGAATGCTACCGACTACTACACTACAACCAACACACTTCAGAGAATGAACAGACCCACGCCTTAAGGAGCTCCTCGTCTCACCACAACCCCACAATGTGCATCCTGTAAACCACGCTAGTCGTCGCGAGGCACGAGCTTCGAATGTATACAAAATAACATTACTGAGCATAAGATAGACACAAGCTTCGTGGACATCCGCGTGCACCATAACGGCAAGGATTTTGCCCTTTCCGTCGTGGATTCACTGGGCCATGTCATCAACTGCGCCTCAATTCGGACGACAGACGCCGAGGTGACTGAGCAAAGCGGCCATTGCACTCGCCATGCAAGACAGTTGTAAACAGACAGGGCGTATAGCGACTAAAAGGTGACTGTTAGGGCATTCCAGAAAGACCGAGTAAGACGGCAGGCAGTTAAAAGGCTGAAAGGCACCAAAAACAATCGCAGCACTGCACACTCTGCCTTTTGGTTACCTGTCCATGTCAGGGCAATAGAGAAGGTTCCTTTTAAGTTCAATGAGTCGGCCCATGAGGTTGCACGTGGCTTTACCGACTGCGCTATCTCGGATCAGATGACTTTCTCCCCAGACACAGGCACGCACCTAGCACTCACAATGAAAGTACTAAATTTTAGGGGCGAAGCTCCTTAAGGCATGGATCATGCGTCAGTGATGTATGTAGTGGTACTAGTAGTAGTGGTAGTAGTAGTATTTGGTTGCTACCTCTACGACTGGACGAAAGGAGCGACATGGGTGCACTCATTTGGATTGAGGAGGAAACCCGCGCACGCTAATGATAAATAAAAAATGTTTCTAATGAAATAACCTACAGAGACGAGTATCAGTGATTTAATTTCTCATGAAAATTTGCCTTGAGTTTGATGCTTACTAAAAAATCACAGCATATCCACAAAATGAATGATGATGAGTAGGGTGAAGCGTCTGTCAATCCGTCCGTGTGCCCCTTCGTCCGTCCGTGCGTACGTCAGTCCATCCGTAATTGCTCCCGTTCATGCGTCCGTCCATGCGTCTGTATGTGCGTGTGTCCATCCGTTCCGTCCGTCCCTCCATGTGTCCGTCTGATTGTCTGTCTGTCCGTCCATGCGTCCGTTCGTCTATATGGTGAACACTTCAAGTACCAGTCATCTCGTTTCTTTTTATCACATATTCGCCATACACAAGTATCCACCATCCAGCGGACAATCTAAGCACTAAACTAGAGTATGTACCACATTTGTGCTATCAGTGCTTTATTCTTATCGAGAGCGTATAAGGACGCCGTGCCACGTTTTTAGTAACATGTGGTCATGCCCCGCCACGGTGGTCTAGTGGCTAAGGTACTCGGCTGCTGACCCGTAGGTCGCGGGTCCGATTCCCGGCTGTGGCGGCTGCATTTCCGATGGAGGCGGAAATGTTGTAGGCCCGTGTACCCAGATTGGGTGCACGTTAAAGAACCCCAGGTGGTCAAAATTTCCGGAGCCCTACACTACGGCGTCTCTCATAATCAAATGGTGGTTTTTGGGACGTTTAAACCCCACAAATCAAACATGTGGTCATGCGGATATAGGCTTGAATGTGCGTATGTACCTCTGGAAGGCTACCGACTACTACAAACCACACACTTCAGAGGACTTCCAGACCCACGCCTTAAGGAGCTTCGTACCAAAGGCGTCGGGAAGTGTCAGGCTCATTTAATGTTTTTTTAAACCGAAATGCGGCTCCTCCATCTCTTCTAGACGCACAATTGTTACAAATATATACAACGTTTTTTTTTCTCTCAAAGCTTCTTCCCAGCGTAAGCACATCGCAAAGATTGTGAATTAGCGAAGACTCGTAAGTGATGCGGCTCTGTTCCGTTAGCAGAGGGCGCCTAGTTTTGCTTCAACAATGAACCTGTGTCAGTATTTTGTTATAGGATTTATCGATGTCCGCAGCTTTCGTTTCAACCAGTACAAACAGAATCAAGCATGCATTTCGGGGCACAAGTTTTATCATAAAAAGTGACAAGAAGAAATCAGTAAAACAATTTAGGTACGTAATGACTGATTATTACGTGGAAAGCCACCGCGGTGCCTACGACACCGGGAGGCCGGTAATGAACCTGTCACCGCCATGTGCTCGCAAAACTACGTGAGGGCGAAACTCTATGCGCAAGGAAAGCCTGCGCGGAGGAAGACCTAAAAGAGTACTGTTCGCGTCGCGCGAGAGTCCAGAGCTCTGTCCTGTTCGTAACTTATATCCGCATGCTATGTTGTCTGCAGCCTCACTGAGCAAATATTGATGCCTGTTTCCGATAGTTGACTCTTTCTCACACATTTCCTGATTTGCCTATTCGTTCAAGGTACTAAGGAGTGATGGCGGGCCATGCTAAGCGATAGCCAAGAAATGA
This sequence comes from Rhipicephalus annulatus, assembly GCA_013436015.1. NCBI lineage: Eukaryota > Metazoa > Arthropoda > Arachnida > Ixodida > Ixodidae > Rhipicephalus > Rhipicephalus annulatus. Next base: position 741,570 of record WOVY01010301.1, on the reverse strand, counting down.
TCGGAGTAACTTGTCTTTCAATATACTAGGGGCATCCACTGTGCGCGTGGTTCATGTTGGCTATGTCTCATTGACAGAGAAAGATTCATTCGGACACCTATACATAGGTTCTCTGTTTGTACTACACTATAAAATGAAAATTCATTTGCAGGTATGTATCTGCAAGCCCGAATATGATTAAGCACCCATGCAGTATAAACTTAAGTAATAGTTGTATTAGTGAGGCTGATATTACGAAGGAGCTTCTGCCGCACAATATTATGACGTCGAGCAACTGCGAAAGTGAACTGAAGTGAATCATAAAAACTTCATCTTCGTTTCCTAGACGCTATTCATAAGGCAAGAGTTCACTTCAAAAGTTTCGTCGGCACCACAGCGCTTCATACTCAAGAAGTGGTAAGAAGCATGTTAAATTGGACACTTGACTAGTCAGCGTGCACTAGAAACTATTCTACGAAAGATTCAGTTCATTATTATGCAATCTTTATCTATTAGCAACTTCCCCCAAAACTCGAGCTTTGCAATTTTCTAATATTTTGATTTTCTGGCCCAAAAATATGCTTAATGTTTTTAACAACAATAAGCTAATAAGTGAGGCTTATAACGAGGGCGCTCGAAAAACAGAGACTTTCACAGCACACTACTCTATGGTTAGAAATTCCTAGTAGGCCGTTTGATTCCCTAAGACTTATATGAACAAATATTTGCTTGTAAAACACGTTGCACAATATTGCGAAAATTGTAAGGGTGCAGCGGATGAGTGTATCCAATATTACCTGTTTGGCGTCTTTGTACATCTTGTTTATTCTTAGGAATATCCAATGGATAAATGCAATGGCCAATGCAAATCACGGATTTAAAACAGTCTGTTTGTCAGTATAGAGTACAGCTATATTGTTTCAACCACTAAGATATTGATCTGGGGGGCTAATGGGATAGGGACCCGTCCCGGAACTAGACAAAAGAGTCTTTTATAGAAGGCATGGAGGAGCCAGGAAAACAGAATCTTTTAGAGGCCTAAGCACCACCAAATTTTGGTCAATCACAAGATAAGGGCGTCTCTTGCAAATGAATTGTTTCGGAAGAAAACAGCTTAAATATATACGCCACACGGCTTCCTTGCAGTGAAGAATCCGCCGGAAGTTATCTCCAAGAAACCAATGTAAGAAATGGTGAGCTCAGACTTCCGGGTTACGTAGGCCTTCACAGCAATACCCGATGCACGGTGATAGCGTGTGGATATTTCCAGTGTACAGACACCACGCATGCGCGAAATGCTTCACAATGGTCATTGTACGTGCGATCTGATGTTCATTTTCCAGTGATTGACGTGAGTGACCTCTGCGGACCTGGCCACACGTTTATAGTCGTTTTCTATCTCACTGAAAATTTTTTTTGCACACTTGTCTAAGTCTTCATCATTTTCTCTTTACTTCTCTCTCTTTTTTCATCTTTCTCCCCTCTTATCTTCGTTTTTTCTGTGTCTTCTCCCGAAAACGTAAACAGGCGTTGTGCCCGTAGAGTGGCAGTTGCCATTTTACTTTCTCTCTCTTTCATCTTTGCCCCTGTGTTTCCGTGTATGCCAATAAAATAAGAAATAAATGAATGCGTGAACACTACTGCCTCAACTAGTTGCTATGCGTCAGACACGTGGACGATCGTATCTAGTCCAGCAAAAAAGTTCTAAAGTTTAAACTCACACGCGCGCATAACCACAGACGAGACACCAATACCCAAGTAACTGTTTCTTTTTATCCAAAATAAAAACTTTTATATTTCTGGGCAGGAGCATGTAAGCTTTCGGCAAGATATAAACACTAGGAAAGATTGCCTCACACGAGCAATGATTACAATGTGCATGAAAATTTACCGATGAATTGTTTTCCATTGAAAAATCATGCTTCCTGACAGTGAAAGTTCCCGAACCCTGTCCTGACACAAACACGACTGTTTTGTGTAGCATTTCCTACTCCACCAGCCTGCCGATGTACTTTTGACGAAGCGTGTTCGTTTTTACACAGGGAGAGCCTCGGTTGTTTCGAAATGGCCTGCCAACTTGCGCGACGCAGAAACGCCACAGGCACGTTGCGACAGCTAGCCACGTTCTTGAGATTGTGGACCACCTTAAACTCGAGGTACAACCAGAAGTGTTCGTACTATAAGCTGCTTGCTTTACGTTGTGCCATTAGGTCTTTAAAAGAGGGTTGCAGAACCAGGTACTACATAACAGTTAGGAGAGGCTGCTGAATCTGCCTGCTCAACGGAAACAATTAAAACACCCTTCAGCGCCCCTCGAAGGCGGCTGGTTCTCTGCAGAATTGGCCAACGCAAACAAGCATTTGACATTGAAAATACCGTAAATAGCGCAGCTGTTCTAACTTGCCGCACGTATTTATCAAGAAGGCTGCATCAGTTCTTCAACTCGAGACACTGACAATGATTCAGCGTTTCTTTTATTCTATTGTTTTTAAAAAGAGCAAAAGGTACGGGAAATTTGAGGTATTTCTGAATCATGGTTTGTGGAATTGTATTGTCATATCACTTCCGAAATAACTGCTGTTTAACTCACAGAAATGGTATAAAATCACTTACAACAACGTTCACAGATAGACCAACACTTTCGACAGACTGTGCTTTAACACTGACGCATTAAATTTTGAATATTAGATGAGTTTTGTGTGAGGAGGCATTTGATTTCATGCTAGTTCAACATCACACCGTAAGGCTATTTTTTGCAATAGCAACCATGATCGGTTGAATTTTTTGCTGTGCTGGATGAGTATCCTTACTCTTAACGAGATTGAACCGCTAGACGTGTTGAAAATTTGCAGAGTAAAACTTACCACCATAGACCACCCACACCAATGCCAGCGTGCTGCCTTCGTTGAAAGGACCGATGGTGCCTCGGAGTCATTTCCTTCACCGTCTCGTATTGCTGGAGGCTCGGGTGGAGCTGTGTAAATGCAAGAACGCATTCAAACACAAGTCTATGTATTACCAATGACTCTCGCTGCAGCCGAAGGATATTGAGGCGATCGCTATCGTTTCGATACACAGGACAATCACTGAAAAATTTCTGCAGCGCTCTACAGATTCGACCAGCCAGAAGCACGCGCGGTGTTTTCCGGAGAGTGGGGGAGGGGGTAAAGCATCGTCTCAGTGTCTCTCTTTTCTATTAAGCCAATGTATGGAGAGCGGACTTTGGTTCCCCTTTTAGGTGATTAGCTTAGGAAGAAGGCCTCCACCCTCCCTCCCTCCCCTCACACACATGTACACACTTAGGCAAGCAGCGTATAAATATTACTTCATTTTCCCACCAGTTGATCTACCAGTGCTACTCAAGGAGGTTTTAAAAACTGCTTGAGTAGAAATAATTGCCCAGGAGTAGAGCCGTGGCAAGATTGTAGCTGTGGCGGCCATCTTACTAGGGGCATGATAAAGCTATTAAGACAGGGAAGTTTATTTCAAACTTGTAAGAACACTTAAAGTTTGTACAGCTGTCTGGTGTAACAAAACCACTTCAGTGGCGCGTACAAACAAGAAAACATAGACACGATGTAATACACAGCACTTCAATATTCTTACAGAATACGAATCAGTCAAGGAAACAAGGAGAAAAGGAAACACAAAAAGCACCAAGTTGAAACAGAATCACATAATATATCCGACGAGACGCAAGATCAAGACAGGAGGCTTATTGCAAACTGGTAACAACAATTCAGGTGAGTATGACTGTCTGGTGTAACAACATCGCTTCTTTTACGTGTGCAAACAAGAGAACATAGACACGATGTAACACATAGCACTTCAATATTCTCACAGAACACGAATCACTAAAGAAAACAAAGAGAAAAGGAAACGCAATAAGCACTAAGTTTGAACATATTTACATATTATATGTGCGACGAGAAGCAATATTTTTCGGAGAATTAAAACGGCAGTAAAAGAAATAAATATTCCCATTCCGAACTACAAAAAATTGACGGCAGATCCACGAGATGAATGATGATGAGATTGGGCGAAGCTCCTGGAAGTAATACCGTGAAATTTGCCTCCATTCATTCGCCTGTCAATATGCGCGCTTCCTCGCCGCTTCCCATTGTCGAACGTTTTCAAGATCTGCTTCGCGACGAACGTGCGGGCTCGGACTCTCGTTCCCGTACGGAAGGATCTTGCCGACGCTGACGTGCCGCCGCAGCTTCTTGTTCACGTATGGCCGGATCTTGCCGATGCTGCCTTGCTGAAGTGGCTTCTTGTTCCCGTCCAGCAGGATCTTGCCGACGCTGCCTTGCTGAAGTGACTTCTTGTTCCCGTCCAGCAGGATCTTGCGGACGCTGCCTTGCTGATGTGGCCTCTTGTTCCCGTACGGAAGGATCTAGCCGACGCTGACGTGCCGCTGCAGTTCTTGTTCACGTACGGCGGGATCTGCCGACGCTGCCTTGCTGATGTGGCTTCTTGTTCCTGTACGGCAGGATCTTGCCGACGCTGTCTTGCTGATGTGGCCTCTCGTCCCCGTACGAAAGGATCTTGCTGACACTGACGTGCCACTGCAGCTTCTTGTTCACGTACGGCGGGATCTCACAGACGCTGCCTTGCTGATGTGGCTTCTTGTTCCCGTACAGCAGGATTTTGGTGGCGATGTCGCGCAGCTTCCCGGCGCGCTTCTGTCTTGCGTGCTCTCACTTCAGGGTCCTTCCAGTCTGCGAGCGCGCGCCGCCGATGCCCTGCGCGCCCGCCTTTCGGCATTCTTATCCATACGAGCGCACACCAACGGCAACGAGCATCGGCAACTATAAACCTGTATAGATATAGTTTTGATTATAAAACCATTACTTTAGTAAACACCTGGCGTCTTTCGCTAAGCAGCTGGCGTCTTCCTTTTGTTTTGCTTTGGAAACATCTGGCGTCTTTTCTTTTTGCTTTTAGAGAACATCTGACGACTTTTGTTGGTGTCTTTCATCAATCAACAGCGTTTTGATCAAAAATTTTATGTTGTTTAATCACGCACAGGAGAAATCTCACTAGGCACTACCTTGGAGGTAAACAATGGCTTCTACTCGAACTGAGGGACAGCAGAAGTCTGCTTTTAACACTTCTACTTCTACTAACGTTTCCTACTGGATCATGTCAATAGCTGCTAATGGGGAATGAGAGACAGAAGAATTCGGCTTTTAGTTAACGCGCACGCTTCGATTTATTTTTATTGTTCAACAACGCACAGGAGAAATCTCCCACTGGCACCACCTTGGAGGTCATAGCGTAAGACTGGTTACACACTATGACTACGACTACGACTACGAGAGATGAACGGGTGCCGCTATAAGGAGCTTTACCCCCAAAAAACGTGCACGCCACCTTCTCATGAAGGCTTGTTCACCCTGCGTTTCAATCTGTTCGGTAAGGTACCATCATTTTAATCTTTACCATTTTAATTCTGTAACGCTGGGTATGTTGCTCGTTGGGGTCATCGGCATACTTCGGCTATACAGCGTCGACGCCACAAGACGAAATTCGTGACGTAAAGTAGAAGTTGTTCTAATAAACCCCTTCTGCGCTCTCCGCGCGAAGGCACTGACACTCCGAACTGACGACGCACGACGTGCCAAACGCCTTTGGCCACTACGCATTCAAACATCGTAAGGCGGATCGTTTCTCTTTTGCCAAAGTTGGGGCAGTGGTCATTGGGAACGACGCCCGACTTTGACAGTCTCTGACGAGTGCGCAACGCGTCGCATCGCTGCAGCCAATCAAATTCTCTAACTACTTCCGGTGCATGGTTGTTCCGCCATTTCTTCCACTTGCTGGGCCTCCCTCTCTGTTGATCCGCGTCAGTCTTCAAGCGACCGATTAACATTTCGCTTATGCGTGCGGGTGCAAGCTTTGCAAAGTATTCTTCGGCGGCATCACCATCGACCAAACGCTTGAGGCCCTCTGCTGCTTTATAAAAAGTATGCTGGTGTTCTGCTGGAGGCCCGCGGTACCTTTCCGACGTGAATGCGGCTCCAAGAGATCCGGTCTAATATAGCAATAAGCTACGACCAGGATAGTCAAAATCCTGAAACAATTTTGGGGCTGTTTTAGCTGTAAGTGCCTTTGTGAATGTCGCAACATCTGGCAGACTAAGTCTTCTACACCTTTTTGAGAGCTTCAGGGACTTTTGTTCAACTTTTGGTGTCATCCCGTCCCATAGGAAGGCTCCAACCAATGACGCAAGGCGGCTCGCAAAACGTTTGGGTATGAGTGCAATGCGCCTGATATAAAAAGCATATGCGCATGCTTTGGTTTTCACCACCACCACTTTGGCGTCAAGTGAAAAATTCAATTCAGCGGCATACGCAAAGACCTGCGTGGCTTTATGCACGACGTGCTCCCAATTTATTTTGGCCACCTTCTCCGTCTTGAAAGTATGCCACGAGAACTTTAACGGCATCCACGTATTGAATACCACTAGGCAAAGAGCCCTGGAAGCCACCGAAACGAAGGGCTTTGCTTTTCTTCGCCTTCAGGAAAGTACCCGATAAACTGGCATACACTTCAAGCAACTCTAAGAAAGCGCGGTAACTGGCTTGATTTCGCACAAACACAGAGATGTAATCCGCATAAGCGGTGGTGCTGACTGACCCCATACCTGTCATTGGAAAGCCCTGAATATTAGGGCACTTTGCCACTTTCCTAAGGAGAGGATTTATGAAAAGAACAAAAAGCAACGGTGTGAATTAGCATAAGTGGTGAAAACCTCTTGTCACTGGAAATCTTGTTTCCAAGCCATTGATGAGAAGTCGGGTGGTAATACTAGTGTATAGAACCTCTATACAGTGGACGTATTTTTTCGGGTCACATAGTGCTCCAAGTGTGTCATAGTGTTACTAGTTCTCCTTAGTAAGCCTCTGATTGGAGACAAAGTTCATTGGAGATTCAGTCTTCCATAGTCATTTCTGTGTGTGATTCATCGGGAACAACTATCTTTTAATATAGAAGTAACGTAGCATTTATACATTCCCTTATCAAAGCCACTTGATCTCTAAGTAGGTTCTACCAGAAGGGAATATGCTTCCGCCGTCTTGGCAATGGCAAAAGGTGGGTTCACAGCTGCCTGTAACACGTGTATGTATGTTTTGGACGACCAAATAAAAGTTTATCCAATCTAATCAGCTGGCAAGGAAATCCGGGAGCTTCTACTTCAGCAGTTTTTTTTTAAACGTCCTTAGTGCTACCCGATGGTTGAGTATATGAGAGTCACCTAAGGTCTTGTGTCTGAGTAACTCAAATGGGCGAATAAAAAAAAACGATATTTGCTTCTTGGCAAAGAAGTGTGAGACTGGAAAACAAGAAAGTTAGCAGCAGAAAACGAAACGTAACAGATTCTACGTTAATAAAATATTCAGAGAAAAGTACCCTAGAAGGTTGTAAATAAATCAAGTAGTTAGAAAAAAAACTAACATGGATTCTCTTACGATCACGACGTTTAGGTATTAAATGCAGCGATTCTTTTTGTTTGTTCAGCGAATGACGTTATCGCATTTAGTTTCAATCGTTACGGCTTGGTCAGTTCACAAGAGACAATATTATTCTACACCTAATACAAGGTTGAAACGCCCTTTTTGATTTATTGAAGAAGAAGTAAAAGGATAAATAAAAAAATAACGGAGAGAAAACAATGCTCTGACCTAAAAAATTGGGATACGTGGAATGAGATATACTTGCGGGAGATACAACAGGCGATAAAACGGGAGTAAAATCAGTAAATTTCAAAATTTTCATATACTCTTATGATATACTTCACGCAACGCTAAATGTGAGCATGCTTATCGGGAAGTTTGAATAGAAATGATAGGCGTGTCATATTAGTCCATTGATTTATAGCAATAAGCATTGATAAAAAAACTGGCTTGAAACTCGACTTTAGCTCGAAAATGGCTTACGCATAGACAGTCTTTGCAATTAGACTGGAGTGCGGCAAATTTGATTGCACTTCTATGTTTCTTAGTCTGTGAAGCCTACTGTTACTTTCGAATTCCCGGTCATCGGAAAATTCTTCACTTCGCTTCTTTCAGTATATTTTGTGGTAAGCGCGCTTTATTGGTCACCTATACTATAGTCCTAGCGCTAGTACATTGCGCGGAGCAAAATGGAAGGAGAGAACAAAACTGCATGCATTGTATTCATCATTATAACAGATACATGGCGCTTCTTTCGCGGCACATGAACCCTGTGTTTTTTAGGAAAACCACTAAGGTAATATACCGACGCTTTATCACCTGGATGCCTTGCGGGCAAAAATGTTCACTTTGCTGGTATTACAAAACGCACCACTTCCTAATGAACGGACGACATTTTCTTTTTCTTTATTGCTACTTGTTCTTCTTATGGTCCAACATTGTTGACCTGTAGAGGTACCTATTTCTTCCTTTTTACTTTATCTTCAAGTTAGTACCACCATCGGTAAAATGCTGACTGTAAACCATGATTGCTTTTAATGAAGTACGTCGGTTACCGCAGCATGATAGCTACGGCTATATGTTGGTATAAGCACGGCACCCACGCTCACTGAAAATTTATAGAACAGTAACTGTAAAATTAAGAAACAGCAATAACGTGGGGCGTCCCGTTATGACTAACTATGAAGAATGCAAATAACCAACCCCTACTGCCCCCCCTTCCTGGTACTCTTCGTAATGGTCTTTGTATCGATTGTGCAGGGCGGGTTACTGCGCCGTAGTGATCCCTCTCATGCCGACGTAATCGCCACAGCCGGGATAGTGTGGGGCTAATTAGGCACTTCCGGGATCTCCTTTCTGGTACACATGCGAAATGCGTTTGCCTTTGAATGAGCCACGTGTGAAGTAGTGCGCGATGTCATGTGTGCTGTAATAGTCAAATATTGTCCAAACAAAGGGTGTTAAGTTGAAAGCGGAACATCTATAAAACTGAACAACATTTTCATAAAATTAAGCGATGGGCGGCACTGCTTGCATTGCATTTTCAGTAAGAACAAAACCTTCTTGCCTATACACACGCTGTTTTTTTTTCACTGGTGCTGAGCAACGTTTACAGAGAGGTTTTCATAATAACAGCAACTTAACCGTGCGTACTGGTGCTGAGCAACGCAATGACGCATCGGTATTTTTTAACTTGATGTGTTTCAATAAAGCAGTTGACCTTAAAATAAATTTTGTGCATTCTATTACCTGTCTATGCATATTTCAGCTCTTGCTCCCACCTCTGCGTTATATTTGGTTAAACATCGGCGTATAAAAATATTGTGTTACAAATTATGCGAGAAAGATGGATTGAGATTGGAAGGCAAAAAAACAGAAATATTAGGTGGGTGTGCGTATCCCGTTGATACCGCAAGCTCGGCATGAGAAAATTTGGGACGGTCATGTAGGGAAACGAAAGACGAAGAAAAAGAAAGGTGTTAAGAATGAACACATTGACAAAAATAGCTTAAGAAAATAGCTGTTCAACTAGACCGGACTGAAATTCTGGATAATTATCAGAACTGGCACTTAAGTTCTTAACACATGAAAACATGTGTCATTCATACGCTAATGATAGATGCATAATGTTTTGATAGTATGGTATCAGGAATCTCACAGCTGAGGCGCAATACCAAATAATAATGTTGTTGTGAGTTTCTTTACGCCAAGTATTTGGATCTAAATCACTTTCGCACGTAGTTCTTAAATCAGAATGTGACTTATACTGCCCGTGTTGATGCCACGCCAGTGTTACCTGCAGCTCAATGCCATATCGGCTGAGCAACTGTGGCAAGTATTCCTTGATACTACGCTCATAAACGAAAAAACAAGCATGATATCTCGATGAAAAAGCGTGAAAGCAATCATACTACAACTCAGGAGGCGCAGTGTGAAGAACATGCAGATGCATTTAAAAAAGGCATTTTGAAAGCGACGCCTTTCGCTACTGACAGACCCGTCGTCCACACAACAAAGTTGAAAGCACACTATGCGTCCTATTGGCATGTATTCACGGCCGAAGCGCGCCAACAGTTAGTCTGTCGGGAAACGTAATGCTAGTCGTGCTGCAGGAGGTTTTCTTCGTACTCCCCGTTTTTGTTGCCTTCCCTTTTTTTTTATTAGGAAGCAGATAAAACCGCAGAAAAGATGGGCACTACAAACTTGTTTTTGTTATGGGCGCGCAACTTCTCACGCGTCAGAAGCACATTGTGTGTTTCTTAAGTTGCCGCAGCTTATAGGCTCACATCGTAGTTTATGCTAAATATCGGGCACTCAATCTGCTACATGCCACTTCTTTTTTGATGGATAGTAACTCCTTGCAGATAGTCTAACCATGAATAACGTATACTATAGCATGTCGAGTAGCTCCTTGAATGAAGGAGACTCTTAGTTTGCTTGGTTTCTTTTGTTTCAGCCGTTCCTTAAGACTGCCGAGTGCGTTTGAATTCACGTTGGATCATCAAGAACATGTACGAATTAGTAAAAACTGATATTGTGCAAAATATTTACACCTACTTGGTGTCAACCTCAGATTTGGTCACAGTAGTGGAATAGTCTTTGTGGTGCTTCGCTGCTGGGTTTTAAGTCTCAAGTTGGATGCAGACATTTCTGAAGGCAAAACGCTAACTTTCTGTGTAGTTAGTTTTATCTGCCCGTTCAATAACTCTAGGTGTTCAACATTTCTGGGGTCTTTCATTAGGACGTGTGTGATAGTTTTACCTGGTGAAGGAATGAAACTTGGTTGTGCAATTTAGCGTTAGTTGAATGGCATTTAGCTGCTTTAAATATTTCCCCTCTTAAAGCATTGGAGTACTAAAATTAAGAACCTCACCACATGCTTTTTTTCATGCTCCGGGTGTTCATGCAGCAGTTTGTTATTTTGTCTCATCCGCTCCTCAGTTGTATTCGTATCAGCAATGCATTGGAACTACTTCTACGGAACGGTAAACAAGATCATTGAGGGAGCAAGCGGCCCCTATAGGCGTCGGCCTTAAGCATAGTGTGAACTACTGATATGGAAAACAAAGCAGGCTCATTCACAGATAGCAGCACCATTTTTTTAACTGCCAAAACTTAAGCACCGTATATATTGGAAAGCTTTTTCTTTTTGTGAATATGGTACAAAACACGTCTTCGTTATTCTCATTTTTCGTTGAGTTCAGCATTGCACCGAGAAAATAGCGTAGACACGTTCTGCATATAAACAACGCGTCCTTTTTTTTGTTGCGCCTGCCACGCTGATTAGTTACTTGCAGCTAGCAGTCTAGGGAAGTCAAAGATTCTTCACGTGGAGGAATCAGGAGATGGAGTAATTCGGAAGCTGTATAGCCATAACGCTAATACTATAGAGGTCACTGCTAGTACTATAGAGATCACATTAGTATTATAAAAGTTACTGCTGCAAAAATGTGGCTTCAAAGGTGGTTATCCGAGGATAATTAAGGCTATCATGTGAAGATACGTCCTGTGGGGTTTACGGTGAACAATGTTACCGCAATGGCGTTATAAAACAACCCTTGTGTCTGAAATTTTTTTCAATGCGTGCAATGACATTGTTATGGATTCAACAGTATTCTTACATAAGTAGACACTTTCAAAAAGTCAAATGCACAGATCTGACTGGTTAAACACATACAAATAGCACAGTCCTGAAATCATAGTAATAAATGCTTGTGCCTGTATCAGAAGCCTGAATATGACAAAAATTATGAAGTTTCACCAAGAAGCAAGTTTTCCGTCATTGGCCCACGAAAACCTATTCTTTCTACGTTAATTACTTAGCAGACAGCCAAGCCTAAAGTTTCTGCTGATTGCTTTAATTAGCGTTAAGATGAGCGATAACGTTTCCTGAACATCTCCGTATATAGCAGCATTCAATGCGCTAGCCACTTCACAAATTCGTGGCTTCGCAATTTTGCGATGATACGTCGATAATTACTCGTGTTTAGAGCTAATTGTCACATGAACACAAGTACACCTTCCGGACTTCGGCTGCCAGTATCAGAACATTCATTTAAAAGAGGCACATATTGTACCACATTTATTCCTCAGGCTACTGTATAATATTTCCACTACAATTGTAATAGGTCACCGCAGTATATTGAGAAAGTTAAGACAATTGATTTCACGTTACATTGTCTTCCTTCACAATATTAGCTTATTTGGTTCACGAAGTAGCGCCTTATGAGTTCACCCTCATTGTCACCATACTAATTACCTACTTAGTTGCGGCTACACAGATTTTGTTGTTACTTGGAGTGCAAGAATAATTGAACAAACGTTCGACGGCATGACTGCGTTGCAAGTTTCCGCAGTAGACAACGTAATTTAAACTCACCGACGACATGAAGACGCATCGTCGAGTTTCTTCGGGCACCGTCAGGGAACACGGCTGTGCACGTGTACAGACCAGCGTCCTCGAAGCGTACGCTGTTCACCTTGAGACTGGCCGGGTGGCCGATAATGGAAAAATAGGCCCGCCCCACTCAGCCATGCCCAGCTGAACGGTTGACCTGCAAGAAGACATGCATACACAAAACAGCGTTGATGCAGGTGCCGCATAAGATATTTCTCCAGCTAGCCCGCCACAGCGTCCTAGCAGCCAGAATGTCTCCAAAGCATGCAAAAAAAGACCTCAGCCCGTCGTATTCACGATGCGCACACGGGCATGCTTTCAAATATGAAGTAATCAGCCGAGAGACATTGCATAAAGCCAGCGGCGTAAACATTTTTGCGGGGGGGGGGACCTCTTAGATTTGAGGGGAGGGGGCACATGTCAGATGTGGCCACCCTGTCAGCTGTGGCCAACAGTACTGTATGGAGCACACCACGGGGATTTTCTGAACTTTCGTCGGGACCAACCACAAAATTTGACAAGAACAGTTAGCCAACTTAAGCCATTGTGGTCATCAAAGTTCAGCAATATAATGTGCAAAGTTGGTAGGCACGGCATGTGTTAGTGGGAAAAGCTCTTCTTAATGATCAAAACAGTCATCAAAGAGCTAATGATTTGGCCCAGCCACCTTGCATTTGTTTTTTACTATTATTTTCAGGGTTTATTACAGTTAGAATTTTCGTGGAACGAAAAATTGTTCCTGTAATACTATAATGGCGGGTAATTTATAAAATTACATTCCATAACCGAATAAATGTACGTACGAATGAACAAGCGCATCGATCAAATCACTATTATACTTTTAAAACAACCTGCACAACATCTGAATATAGAAAAAAAACATTCCATATTTTAAACTGAAATAGTACCTTCTGAACATAAAAATTATTACGCTTAACTTCAAACAATGATATCCAAGTTAGTTCTTATACATAGTTAAGAATACTGAGGTATAGATATAAACAAATATCTTTATCAACAAACAAGAATGTATGGGTAGCAATCGAAATGTGGTAACTCTACTATATTTCTTAGGGTATAGTGTAGGCTGTTTCTTTTTCTGCATGGGACTTAAAACTCAGGAATATAGATCAACATGAATTGTACGACCATACGCGCCCCTGAATGACACACTTTTTCCTCTAATAGCCATAAACGTTGCTTACCTGTAACAAGTTGTTCCCTCGTGCTCCCGTGGAGCTCGTAGCGCCGGAAGCCATAGTGCCGCCACCCACGGTTCCACTGGAGGTGGCCTCCTTGCTGACAGTCGGGTCCGGCCCGAAGTCCACTGTGTATATGGGCTCGCGGCTTGCTGCTGCCGCGCGGAAACCGTAGCCTAGAGAGGGTCCCGCGCCACTGGAACCGTGAGACTCTCGTTCAGCCGTGTGGTACCAGTGCACGAAGGCCAGGGAGTCGTTGGAGAGTGCGTCCCGCAGGTCGCACGGGAGCTCCGTCTGATGGCCCTCGCGGACGATGAGACGCTTGGAAGTACCTGCGAAACGAGTGTTCGAGGGAAAGGTATAGACTTGGCAGCATAGTATTTTTGCGTTGGCACGAAAATACACAATACTCCTGTGAAAAGTTCACTGTATTGTCCGCTAGTTTTTGTGTCATTGAAATTATCGCAGGAACACACCGCATTGCACCAAACTAACCTACTATAATAAGGCTTCATTTATTGCGTGGAGGAATAAAAAAAATAGATTAAAACACGTTGATTTCCGGCAATTATAACGAAACATGCAACCCTGTCCGCCGTCACCGTCTTGAGTCCATGTAGCACATACATCGAATAGGCGCGGCTCACGTTTGGTACATCGTTTTCTCCCGTCTTCGAAGCGGTGCGCTCTATAGTTGCTTCAAGTTTTCTCAGAAGTTGATCCTTATTTTTGTGCGAAGAAGGGCGCGGGACACGCGTGTTTTCAGCTTCAGCCAATACGCCTAAATAAGACCCTCCACAGCTTTTGACGGTCCACACGAACTAGTGGTTCGAATTGGGTGTTCCTTTCTCAACCCCATACGTGTCTGAACCAAGAAACAAGAAACGGATCATGTGGAAGCCAGTTTTTTTATTAACTACAACTACGTGTAGTTAATGTTTCATGAACTCTTGCCATTCTGCTTATGTTCTGGCCTGTGGCCAGTAGCCAAGCGAAAATGCGTCGTAGTTTGGCGCATTCATGGCGTGGGAGAACAACATGGAAGCGACCATCCGGTATTCTTCGAAATAAGAACGTGGCAGCTACAAATGAGAATTTATTGCCCAGACCGCCAGGCTTCTGCACTTCTTCGAACGAGGATTCTCGTTGTGTAATCTAGAGCATACGGTTTTTGGGGTGAGGTTGCTAGCATCGGGCCTTCCTCGCAAGCGCCGAAAATCGCAGCGCCCACCAGACGTGACTAATTCATGCATGAATACCCTGGGCTCTCGCGGTTGCTCGTAAGGCGTCTCGAGACATTTTACCGCAAAAAAAAAGGTTCGCAAGTTCTTTGGCTTATTTTTTTTTAGTTACGCAACTTTATTTTGGCTTTGTTCGCTGACTGAGCTCTCAGCTCTTGCTTTCACATAGGCCTGTCTGTCTTGCCAATGTTTCTCAGTTAATAACCACATAGTCTTTTTCGGACGTATTTTCTACCAGTTTCCATTTTCTCTCTTGATGTCTTTGATACGTTGTTCAGAATTCTTCGCCCCCTGGCTTAATTAGGTTCCGGCGTACAGAACGTGCTTTTTTTCGCTGGTTCGAGCTTTTTCACTGTTCCCTAAAGTTCTAACTAGTTCCTAGTACTTAACCTACTAGGTCAGCACAACAGTGGAAGGAAAAACTATTTTTCTTTATGTACATTCTTACTCTTCCTGCGTTTTTTTTTCTGTGAACGTTTTCAGTGGGTTATGTTCCGCGTTAACTCTGCTATACCATCTATGTCTGCCGAACATTTTCCTTCTGGCTTTAAAAGTCATGTAATCTTATTAGATATTCACTAGTATAGAAATGGAGGCGGGAACGGGTGGCTTGACTGGAATTATATCCCTCAATGACTGGTGTCATCCACTCAGTATGTTATGACAATCTGCATTTACGTAGAGTTGAATCTATGGTGCTTGCGCTATAACTTGTGCAGTAACTATTCGGGTCATCTCAATTACCGATGCTGCTTTGTCGGCCTGCTGGAGCTAGATAATCTACTGAACTGTTGCAATGTATTTCGCAATTGCCGCTTCACTTGACAAGTTCAACAATAATTTCTCACAACCCTCTCACCTCTAAATGATCTGTTAGAGGGTGAGAAGATCGAAGCCCTTCCTGGTAGTTCCGGCATTATATAGAGGTGGAACATCAGCACTGGTGCGTTGAGGCAGATATCTTTGAATGCACTCAAGTATGAATGTGAGGACGTTATTATGATCATAGCAGTGTTTAAGATGACTATACGGCACCGCTTCTCGGCAAGAAAAGGTGGAGCTCACTCAGATCGACTCAAGAAATATATTTTGTGTTTAGGGCTCACGCAGACACAGATTGACCGAAAATGCCTTCAAGTGGGCTACTAGCCACCGAGGCCACACTCCATAGGCTCGCGGCTATCGCAATGTTACAAATGTGTAGTATGCGGCTTCCTAACAGTATTTCACTACGCATACAGTAACATCCATTGCGTAGTAAACGGCAAGCCGAAGTGATGAGACTAAAGCATGCGTAGGAAGGAGCACAGTGAGCTGCATAGAAGAGATGAATTTGTAATGGTTGCTACACCACACAGCTAGTTTTGACCTTGAACCAGGAGAATAACGACTCCCAATGACTGCATTCCGGAACGTAAGTCGGTGCCTAAAGAAGATGACTGAATTTGCCGGCTCTCAGGTCAAACAATAACTCCGCAAAATTGTGGCGATTTTATTTTGTTCTTAGACGACATCTGTCCCAGCGTGCTTAGGGCTTCTCGATAAGTGAAAAAGTTTAAATGAGGTCTTGACTCGCAAATTAACTTTTGCGCACCTTGGAACATCATTTATCTCAGTAGATGTTCTGTGAAGGTAGCAATCATCACCATTATATGTCGTTTTATTTTTTACTTCAACTAAAACCTAACGATAAAAAACTTAGTTTCTTTCACAGAGTTCTTCAAATTTTGAAATAAAGACAGAAAATGGCCCCGCGAAATATTCAAGAAGTGCTTCCAAAGCTACAAAACATATTTTTGCTGAAACAGTGCTGATACTGTTTATCAAGGGAGTTGGTATAATTTCTCCTACCATTCGGAGTTTTCTGGCCAAACTTCTCTCCATGAATATTATTATGCGAAACATTTCTTTGCCTACCACGGCCACTTTGAGCATCTATCTATCTATCTATCTATCTATCTATCTATCTATCTATCTATCTATCTATCTATCTATCTATCTATCTATCTATCTATCTATCTATCTATCTATCTATCTATCTGTTTGTCTGTCTGTCTGTATGTATGTACGTATGTATGTCTATCTATCTATCTATCTATCTCTCTATCTATCTATCTATCTATCTATCTATCTGTCTGTCTGTTTGTATGTCTGTCTGTATATCTATCTATCTATCTATCTATCTATCTATCTATCTATCTATTCAGCCGGCTACGTCTGGGTGCTTTCGTGATCACCCCCTTAACTTTAGGTGAACGAAACTTAGTATGGGAGGGTGGTATGATGAATGTGACTCGCTGGTCAAGACAAATCGCGCTAGTGACGATCTCGTCGCGTACGTCATCAAACCCTCTTTACAAGACCTGTGGCGCATACCTGCAGGAGGGTATGTGCCACAAGAATACAAGTATGCCTCACGGGTTATTGGTAGTTTATATTTAGCCAGTAACGGTGAAATAAGGCATGGCTAATTTTAACACGCGAACGCAAACAAAAAGCTGTAAATGGATGTGTTCACGCGACGGATGCTAGCAATCACTGTCGGGACCCCAGCAGTAATCAAACCCTATAATTCTGCATGGCAAGCAGTATCCTACTACAGAGGTACGCCAGGTTTCAGAACTACTTTTAACATAGACCCTAGCATTCGCGAAACGTCAACTTTAATGGCAGTCTTGACTACCCAATTTTATAAGCACTACATATATGTACGCCTATGATACACTCATGACATTGTGTTAACGCAATTAGGGTTGGGCGCCATCGGCTCAAGTTTATTCATTTAATGGCAGTCTTGACTACCCAATTTTATAAGCACTACATATATGTACACCTATGATACACTCATCACATTGTGTTAACGTAATTAGGGTTGGGCGCCATCGGCTCAAGTTTATTCATGTAGCTGAGTCCAGGGCTATCATCCTCGTGAACACCATTGCTTTATATCAACATACCGCGTCTCGTGTTTGTATTTATGTTTCCATTGGCATCGTTCCGGCCCTCTAAACAACTGGGTATACGAAAAATGTATGCACGTGTTCAGCTTTTATCTGCGAGTGTATATTTACATATCGTCACTGCCGCTTCGTAACGTGTCGCACAATGAAAAATAACAGGACAGCCATATTTCATCCACGAACTTCACATAAAAGCAATTCCCAAGGTAGGTGAAATCTTTCAAATTTTAGTTACCAATATTATTTGCCGCATACTGTTTTATCTAGACATATACACGGGAGTGATTTTATTTGGAGACCTAACAGAACAGATTTTTGTAATAAATTCGGATATTATGTAGGACTCACTGCGCAGCATCTCAAAAATATTCTAATAGTAAACTGTTCTCAGTGCAACTAATCCTTCCTAAAACTTGAAACAACTAAATCTCAAAAGGGTGTTTTGACGGAACCCAGAGACACGATGACAAGAAATATTGGAGGTGGCAGATATAGCGGTATCTTTGTCATCCACGTCCACTGCTGTTTCAGTAGTTGGTTGATTGCTCGGAGAGCTGATGTTGACAACGTCTTACCCAGTTCGCGTATTTCTGCTACAGAGGAGCTGATAAGTCAGCTGTTGGCCGTGTACTTTATACAGAAAGTTATCACCTAGATGAGCCTTCACAAGCTTTCCTCATCCGCTTCTTCATCGGCGTCCTTTGATGGGTGAGGGGGGGCCACTGCATAGATCTTGTTCTCTCTTTGTCCCTCGTTTATATATATATATATATATATATATATATATATATAT
This sequence comes from Rhipicephalus annulatus, assembly GCA_013436015.1. Lineage (NCBI taxonomy): Eukaryota > Metazoa > Arthropoda > Arachnida > Ixodida > Ixodidae > Rhipicephalus > Rhipicephalus annulatus. The sequence continues at coordinate 723,041 of WOVY01010301.1, read as the reverse complement.
ATATATATATATAGATATATATATATATATAATTCAATGGGCCAGTTAGTCTTCGTGAAGGTATGAGATATGGGACAACGGGAGCGTTGTCAACAAGGATAAATATATTTATTTCCCAACAGTTTCGGGAGGGGTCCTCCCTTCATCAGGGGATGAGTTATACTGACATGAGCTTCCAAACTTCGTTGCTGCCACGTCCCTCTCACCTTGAAAAATGTTCGCGAGAGTGAGAGAGAACTAGAAAAAGGGAAAAAAGGGGGGGGGAGAAAAAAGACGAAAAAGAAAAAGAAAGAAAAGAAAGAAAGTAAAAAAGAGGAAGAACCACTGTCGTTCTCAGTGTTGACAGTGGTTCTTCCTCTTTTTTACTTTCTTTTCTTTCTTTTTCCTTTTCGTCTTTTTTCTCCCCCCCTTTTTCCCCTTTTCTAGTTCCCTCTCACTATCGCAAACATTTTTCAAGGTGAGAGGGACGCGGCAGCAACGAAGTTTGGAAGCTCTTGTCAGTATAACTCATCCCCTGATGAAGGGGGGACCCCTCCCAAAACTGTTGGGAAATAAATATATTTATTTTGTTGACAACGCTCCCGTTGTGCCATATCTCATATGTATATATATATATATATATATATATATATATATATATATATATATATATATATATATTGTAACAGACTAGAAAAGGGTAGAAAAGAGAAGCAGAGGAAGACGAAGAGTCTTGGCACGATCGCAGTGTGCTGCCGCAAACGACCATCGTACACCTCCTGTAAATGAAACCATCTTATCACAGCTGGCTGTTACAGTTGTGGTGGACGTGCTGGGTAATCGACACCCGAAGACGGAAGGTGAACCGCAAGTTCTTCGACGGAGCCGTGGCATTGCTGGACTTCCACCGAATCCATTTGGGCTGGACATGTCCCACAACGCAAATGAACACCGACCCCTCTCGACTTCTGCGCCGACCAGTTCGGCTCCAAAACTGAGAGATGCTCGTCCCTTTGCCGGCAGACCAGATGAAGACGTCGAGGCTTGGCTCATTCAATACAAACGGGTGAGCGCCACTAAAAAATGGGATGCCGCTTCTCAGCTTTTGTACGTCGTGTTCTTTCTGACCGATACTGCATTATTGTGGTACGAGAATCGGGAGGAAACGCTAACGACGTGGGACAGATTTGTTTCGGCGACCCAACAACGATAAAGAAAAGAGCAGAACAGACGCTAATGCAACGCGCTCAAGTGCCAGGTGAAACTTGCACGATCTACATTGAGGAAGTCATAAAGCTATGTAGGACCATTGACTCCGGAATGTCTGAGGAAGACAAAGTCGGGCACATTCTAAAAGGAATCGCCGAGGATGTTTACAGTTTCCTCATCGCGAAAGACACCTTGATATCTGTCACCGATGTTATTCGTCATTGCCGCAATTTTGAGCAACTAAAGACGAGGCGCATCACGCCAAAGTTCGGCAGGCTGCCCAATGTGACGACCATCGCGAGCATAGACAGTAACCAGGCACTTGATCTTGCAACAACAATCCGGCAGATCGTACGTGAAGAACTCGGCCTGTACGCGCAAGTGGCAAACCGCCCAAGCACTCATCCTCCCTATCAGCCACCAGAGTTCGAGCGAAACGTTGCTTCATTCTCCTCGCACCGAGTGGCGGAGGGCTTTGAGGATTCTGATGCCACACCTCAGTATCAGCCACGTCTATACGATAGAAGCCCTGCCTATGACGCACGATCACGACGAGCACAGCCACATTCTTATACTCAGGCTTCTCAGCCGGACTACGTCCCGCTGCGGCAAGGACAGTACCAACCCTAGTACCAAGATGTGACTTACGACAAATACAATGAATTCCAGAGAGTGGCAGAAACCCGTTCTTTGCGTGATAATGAACTTCCTCACCGACAGCAGCGGCCCAGGATTCGTTCCATTCAATATAGTATAAACCGTGACCCTCCCGTGTGCTACAACTGTGGTTTCACTGGGCATATTGCTCGGTATTGCCGCCAACAACGGCGCCAATCACGAAGGACACCAGCCATGTCTTCGCCACCAAGACCCGGTGCTTCATATGACCTGCGGACAACCGACTTGTTTCCAAGGGAGCGTTTTTTGCGCGAGACCAGACGCAGTGATTCGCCAGCATCCGAGCGGAGTTTGACACCACCATCCAACCGTTCTCGTCGCTCGCCGTCTCCTCTGCGTCGTTCTTCTCCGCCGCCGGGAAACTAGCATCCGCGGCCAATGGAGGTGAGGTCACCGGACGGTCTTTTCAAGATATACCTCTGCCTATTGTTGTGATCAAAAAAAGTGAATGTGTTGATTGATGGAATACCGACGATGGCGTTAGTTGACAGTGTGGCGACTGTGTCTGTGATGAGCCTCGCCTTCAGAAACCGATTAGGTGGCAAAGTTATGTTTTCATGGGACGATACAATCACCTTTCGTGGTGTAGGCGGCGAGTGGCTTAATCCTCTTGGTGTATGTGCCGTCAGTGTTTCATTGGCTGGAAAAGTATTTGTATCGGAATTTCTGGTTCTATCTCGTTGTTCGCACGATGTCATTTTTGGTATCAATTTCCTGGAGCAATGCGGTGCTTCCGTTGACTGTGGTAGTGGGGAAATATCACTAAACAATTTGTTTCCACCGTCGCTTTTCGAAGAAGACTACCGTGGCGAAGACAGGAACACACTTAGTGTGATTGATGAAGTGATAGCACCATCTTGGTGCCTGACACCCGTTCAAGTCTCTTCCACAGCGGTTGATGATGCTTGTGTTGACCTCGTAGTGGGGTCTCTGCGCAAGAATTGCTTCAAGAAGGACATACTTGTGCCTTGTTCTGTTGTGTGCATGACGAAAGTAGTAGCAACATTGTGGGCGCTGAACTGTTCTGCCACGCCGGTTGTGCTTCCTCGCAGGATAAAGATAGTTCTCTTTGATGAAGCCTCATACAACTCGATAGCAGCAATAGCTACGGACCTCCCCACCTCTTCCTCTGCTTGTGATATTCGCCATAATGAAGATCTAATGCTCGCTATGATCAGCAAGACTCTCAGTACGACGGAACGGCAAGCGCTGGTGCAGGTCCTTTCCCGGCATGTTGCTGCTTTCGACTTCAAACATAGAGATGCACCCCTTCAGTTACCCTCGTCCCGCACTTGTCACAGAATAGACACTGGCTCTGCACACCCCATCCGCCAAAACCCCTACCGAGTGTTATCCTCTGAGCGCAAAGTTATCGCCGAACAAGTAAAGGACATGCTGAACAAAGGGGTCCTGCAAGAGTCGTCCAGCAGCCCGGTAATTCTTGTCAGGAAAAAGGATGGTTCCTGGAGATTCTGCGTAGATTACAGGCGTCTAAACACTGTGACGAAGAAAGATGTATATCCCTTACCACGGATTGATGACGTCATAGATTGCTTGCATGCCGCTTTCTATTTTTCAACGCTTAATTTGCGGTCAGGTTATTGGAAAATACCTATGGAACCCGGCGACAAAGAAAAGACTGCTTTCATAACTCCGGATGGCTTATTTGAATTTAATGTCATGCCTTTCGACCTTTGTAATGCTCCAGCCACCTTTGAAAGATTTATGGATACAGTATTACGTGGTCTAAAATGGGAGATATGCATGTGCTACTTTGACGATGTTGTGAGCTTTGGCCGTACGTTTGAGGAACATAACAACCGTCTCAGTCTTGTTCTCGACTGCATCGAAAAAGCCGGGCTGGTTCTGAATTCTAACAAATGTCGCTTTGGCGAACGTCAAACTCTCGTGCTGGGGCACTTGGTCGACAAGGATGGCGTCAGACCCGATCCTCGCAAGATAGAAGCAGTGAGCTCTTTTAAATCACCACAGTCCGCACGAGAACTTCGCTCATTTGTCGGCCTATGCTCATATTTTCGTCGTTTTGTTCCACGATTTGCGGAGATCGTGTATCCGCTGACAAACGTCTTGCGACAGGATGCAACCTTCAACTGGACACCAGAGTGTGACGCCGCATTCTCACAACTTAAGTTTGTACTAACGTCAGCACTACTGTTGCGTCACTTTGATCCATCTTGCCCGACTGAGGTCCACACGGACGCTAGTGGTATCGGTGTAGGCGCGGTGCTTGTACAACGTCACAATGGCGCAGAGCATGTCGTGGCATATGCCAGCCGTTGCCTGAGCAAATCAGAACGAAATTACACAGTTACGGAACACGAATGTCTGGCAGCTGTTTTCGCTGTACAAAAGTTTCGTTGTTATCTTTACGGGAGGCCATTTAAGATAATTACCGATCACCATTCGTTATGCTGGCTAGTCGGTTTGCGTGACCCCTCTGGCCGCCTCGCACGTTGGGCGTTGCGACTTCAGAAATACGACTTTACGGTGTCGTACAAGAGTGGCCGTCGTCACGCTGACGTAGACTGCCTCTCCCGGATTCCTCTTGCTATATGACTGTGATGCTGAGAATTTCGACGACTGCCTTGCTGCTGTTACAAGCACGTTCTCCAACGCGGCTGATTTCCAGAGACAACAACGCAATGATCTCAACTTGGATCCTCTTTTTGCCGCCGCACGTGCCTCCCAACACAGCGGTCGCTTTACGGTCCGAGACAAGTTGCTCTATAAAACTAACTACTCTAGACCTGGAGCACGTTTTCTTCTAGTTGTCCACGAGAGCCTTCGCCCTGAAGTTCTAGGTGCCATGCATGACGATGCGACGTCCGGTCACTTCGGCTTCATTAGAACGCTGAACCGCACGCAGGAACGCTTTTACTGGCCCAAGATGTACGAAACGACGAAGCGTTACGTCGCTAGCTGCGAGACGTGCCAACGTCACAAGCGCCCGGCCACCGCTACACCAGGTCCTCTTCAGCCATTGACACCACCCAGCACACCTTTTGAACAAGTAGGAATTGACATTATGGGTTCATTTCCGTTATCTAACAATAAGAAGCGTTGGATAATCGTCTGCGTAGATCATCTTACGCGGTATGCCGAAACCGCAGCTATTCCCTCTTCTACCGCTGCATCCGTGGCGGACTTCTTGCTTCACTCCGTGGTCCTTCGCCATGGCCCACCGCGTGTTATTATCAGCGACCGTGGCCGCCAGTTCACTGCCGATGCCGATGAAGAAGTACTACGCATGTGCACGACACAGCTCCGTCATTCCACACCGTATCACCCACAGATGAATGGCCTCGTTGAACGGACAAACAGAACGCTGACCAACATGCTTTACATGTACGTTTCTTCCAATCATAAGAACTGGGACGAAGTGCTGCATTTTATCACGTACGCGTACAACACGGCAAAACATGAAACAACGAACTTCAGCCCATTTTATCTGTTGTACGCAAGGTTGCCACTAAGCCCTCTAGACACTTTTTTTACCCTTCATTCTACACAATGACGACTCTGTATCAAACACCCTGTGCCTCGCGGAAGAAGCCCGTCGAATCGCTCGTCTTCGTACTCTGGCCTCTCAACGTCGTTCGAAGGAACGATACGACAACCGCCACGAACCGGTTTTATTCGAAAAAGGTGACTTGGTGTTACTTTGGACACCGCAACGCAAACGTGGATTGTGTCAAAAGCTTCTGTCACGATATTCAGGCCCATTTGTAGTTTTGGAGCGTCTAAGCCAGCTCACTTACGTACTAGCTCGTCTTTTGTTCAATGGTCGACGATCGAGCAGAACGCCGCTCACTCACGTGGCTCGCCTGAAACCTTTCCACCCTCCTTGTGCATCATAGCTCGCCCTACGGGCTTCGTCTCCTTGCGGGGGAATGTCACAGACTAGAAAAGGGTAGAGAAGAGAAGCAGAGGAAGACGAAGAGTCTTGGCACGATCGCAGTGTGCTGCCGCAAACGACCATCGTTCACCTCCTGTAAATAAAACCATCTTATCACAGCTCGCTGTTACAATATATATATATATATATATATATATATATATATATATATATATATATTTATATATATATAGTGTGTGCGTGTGTGTGTGTTGTGTGTTTGTGACTGTTTATAGCAGGTTTCCACAGCCCTAGTATTTATAATTCCTTAGTAAACTACGATTTGCTCGTGACAGGCACAGCTGAGGTGACGAATTACAACCGATGATTACTGAACTGGACGCAGAAAGCTGCTGAGTGTGTCTCACAGCTAATATACAAAAGACTAAAATGATGCGCACAGTCACGGCGGAAACAGTCCCTTGCAAAATAAAGTGCAGAGACAAAAGCTCATTTTTGATCTTGACTTTCACGACAAAGCGCAATGTGCCCCATTCATTTTCATTTGTCAACTGACCCAACAAAGTGTCTCCTAAAGCTTCGTCCAGACAGCTTGTCGAATTCCGACTGCGCCAGCTAAATTTTCGATGGAGGCGCAAATGCTGAAAGCCAGTTTGCTAAGATCCGGGTGCACGCCAAAGAACCCCGGTGGTCAAAATTTTCAGAGCTCTCCACTACGGCGTCTGTCATAATCATATGATTATTTTGGGAGGCTAAGCCACCCGTATCAATCATTCAATTATACAGGTTGCGGAACACACCTTGAGTGGAATTATGAACCAATATTGCTGTACAATACGTGTCTATTTTATCTCTACGTCGGTAAGTTGAAAACACGTGTGTTTTCAGAAATACTCTAAAACAATTATCTCCAAGAACACAAACAACAAAGTAGCTGGCTCTGCTCGCCTCACTAAATGTAGGTCGTGCAAAGTTCCCATCACTATGTCAATTCCGTAATGTCAAAATGTAGTTGGTAGCGTCCCCTGTGAGAAGTCATATCAAATTATTAGCAAACATTGTGGCGTGTAAATGCTTGCTCTACTTAACTAGCTCGAAATCGCAAGTCTCTGTGGGCAGCAAGTAGAGAGACTCGCAAATGCTGAATGAACGGCATTTATTGAGCTTTTTGAAGCATCCTTGAGAAAATAATTTCACAGACACTTGTTTTGCACTCACCACACATTAGGACACCGGAATTTGCTGTGAAGCAGGAAAGCACCCACTATGCCATTATTCCTTATTCGGTGAAAAAGTCCGCTTCCCGCTAAACACCTGAAAAATATTACGTTCACTTTGCTGTTGCGGTGACTAACGACAATGATGCCTTATGAATCAGGTTTTGTAATAGTTTGAAAGATTTTAATGACCCATTAGTTTTAGAGTTGCCATGGTGTGGCACCTGGTCCTTATTTTGCTGTCCCTATTTTACTACCGGCTGTATTAAGTGATACTTTTGTGACGTCCAGCCTGCTAGAGTCAGTTTACAAAGAAGTTTGAAGTACCGACGTGGGTCGGTGGTACAATTCTCGGCGCCCATGCACAGGGTTCTGGTTGGAGTGCTGATCTATTCTGAATCTTTTTAATGATTTCGTTTTTTTTTCAGATTTTGTATAGTAGTTATTAGGCATGTCGGGGACGGCGGGCAACTATGGCGCCAAAAATGAGTGTTGTTATTATCTTATATCAGCCTTTGGTGTCAAAAAAAAAACTACGAGCCAAATGTTTCTCGCTTTTGAGTCGACTTATGTGGAAGCATAAAGGACGTGCTATTTTTCTTTTTTTTCTCTCTGTAGTAAATACTTCACATACGAAGTGGTTCTTGAAAGAGAAAAGAAGAGAAAAGTGAGCCGCGTTATTGTCTGCTTCATGAGCGACACCGCCACAGTAGCTCACAAGGGATGGGGGTGAGGAGGGATAAAAAGGATAGGAGTAAAGATGTCGGAAAGCCGAAGAAGGAGAAGAGAAGAAGAGACGTGTGGTGGTAAGCCACAGCGAGCGAGGACAAACCGAGGGGATAGAAGAGATAGGAAAGATGGAGCACGGTCACTGGAGTCCGAGGACGGGGCGCACCTGCGAGAGCTCCTTTCGGCGTCGGTGGATGGCGTAGAACAAGTCCAGTAAGTCAAAGCTGCACTGTCGTCGGAGGTGGAAGGTCGTCGGCGGCAGGAGATGACGTAGGGCGAGTCCAGTCGGCCAGAGCCACGATGACGCGGGAGATCGCAAGCGCGCGGAGCGCGCGAGCGCACGACCTGATCGGCCCGAAATCCAGCAAGCGAGTCCATACTTCACATACCTTGCCAGATGAAAGAGTAAGTTCACAGCATTCTGCCGTTTTGCCACACTTTCTCAGAGCCAAGTTCATAAAAGCACACACTTAGGAATCTTGCAGAAGTCCCTCGTGAAATATTACGCACTTTTGTAAAATACCAAATCATGCTCTTCTTTCCGCGACAGCCAAAGCGAAGGAGCCTTCGCCCGCGGCAATTGGTTGAAGCGCTAAAGCATTTCATTCTTGCACACACAAAAAAGAGTCAAACCCGAGTCGAATAACTGCAGTCCCAGAACTATTGCAATGTTCATCGCTGCCGAACTCGAGCTCGATATTATTTTTCTCGAGGTGCCAAAACGATGGCTGATCGTGAAGGCGCTTTCCATCATTTTATCTCTGATAGTATAGTGAATCGAAAAAAATAAAACAACACGGGCAAAAGAAATGCTGGGACCAAAAAACAAAAAAGGAGCACATTCACAAACTTGGAGCTCAAAAAAAAATGAGGAACCACACAGCAATACTTGAGCCGGAATACCTACTTTATGCTCTCTTCATTTCTTGCTAGCATTTGAAACTTCCGGAGAAGATCAGAGTTCTCTAAATAAGAAGTAACTTTGCCGAAGAAGCAATTTCCGCCTGTTGTACGTTCAGCTCAGCGGCATTTTCCATCATATTGCGGAAGTGTTCGCGTTATGCTTGAAAACCAAATTCCTCATAAAACAAACCACAGCACGAAGAATGGGCGAAGCTCTAGGAAATCATTAACCTCCGCCTATTATTTGTTTTTTTTTTATTTTGCCTTATATTGAAATGCACTCCATGACCATGAGAGAAAGAGGTGGGAGTGAGTGCATTTTGCAGCTTTTGGGGCGCCACACCGAAACGAAGAGCGTGCCACAAGAGCACCCATCATGATCGTTCTGCTCTTCTACCTACGATGCGTGCGCTCCCGGCCGGTGTTCTCAGAGCGTGCAAGCCAGGACAACGAACATCGCAGGGCCAAAGCTCGTATCTGAAAGTCTTCGTCCCTGAAAGGATGTGCTGCAACAAGAACCACAGCTGTGGTGTCTAATGTGACTCGCCACATGAGAGGACGAATATGTTGTTGTTCTTGTCAACGTTAAGCGCCATCGGTTCACAGGCGACACCCGGCGCCAGCAACGCATATAGGCACCACTAGTGAGCCACATTTATTTAAAGCAGTTCAAGCAACCTCGAGTGCTTTCTTATGGCCTCGACAATTGCATATAACCGTCATGTTCAGCTACATGCCAAATTATACTTGGTTTCAATGCTTTGCGTGTGCTGCAAAACTGTATCTTCTTGCTTTTACATCGAGTCTCGTATCACGATGTATTAATTCCGATGTGTTATTGCATTAACTTAACATAGTTTTTACATACTGCATATGATAAAAATTACAATTTAAGTGACTTTTTTTAAATGGTAAAGCCTAATTTTAAGCAGATGACGTCATACCCATAATAGTGCGTCACACCCATACTAAAGAACTCAAGGAAACTTCTTTTCTCGAGATAAAAGTCTTTTTGTCTACTTTATGAAGCACTAATTCCACGCTGTATACTAGTAAGTAATCTTGTATAGGTTTTGAAACGAAAATACATACCTTTAAGGGTCATGAAGGCTTACTCCCGTATTCCAGAACATCTCTTCACTAAATGTTTCACCTTCAAATGAAAAATACCGATAGAAGCGCCATCTATAGGCAGGGTAAATCACTGCATATAGACAATAGTCTGCTGCAATTCTCGAGTAGCGCAGCGTCATTTTCAGCAGAGCAGTGGCGCAGTGCTCATTTCTGTCAAGTGAACGGCGAAGGTCTAGTCGAGGGGCGTTTGTGAATACGGGGGTTAGTTTTAGTGAATCACGCTACCATACGCTCAAGAAAACTGCTGAAAGACAGAAATAAACTCGCGAAACAGGGTTTCCATGGAAACAAAGTGTATACTTCTCGCCTTCTTGGAACATCGGCTAGTCATGTATTATTAAGAAAGGGTGCCCTAATAAATGACAAGTCCCACTCTGATTCTGACAGGGGAGCTCGTTGCTTGATTCATTGCGTGACTCGACTGGGCGTTTACTCTTACCGTGTTCATATTTTGCTTACTTGTGTGCAGTTAAGGACAGAGCCGCAATACCTAGCAGAAGGTTTTCGATGTTAGTGGCGAGATCGAGCAGCGGAACGGGCATAAGTTGCAGCGCTCTGAACCTGTCATTCAAGTTAGTTTCTCAAGCGCGGACGCAAGAAAATCAAAGTAGGCAATACAAGCAGTGATTGTATGGTATGACATGTGCTGCTGGTATGTGCTGGATGTCTTTTCCCATAGTATGAATTCTATGTTAGTATATGCAGCAACCTCTATTGATCAGACGGAAGTCGTCAAACTGCATGCAAATAATTTTTTATACCGTCTTGGCTTTATTTCGGATAACTCAGAAAAAATTCGCTTTATTACTAAAATATCTTACTAGAGCGTTTGAATAAAAGCAACAATGGCTGAGAGAATGCATGCATTTAGGCCAGTGTGTTTGCATGTTTATGTGAACATCATCCGAATGCCATGTTTCTGCGGCGACTAGTATAAAGGATGAACAGATGAACGCTGTTACGTTTGGCTTGGCAGTTCGTATTAGCAGACGCCAATGTGTGTGTGCCGGTTGGCAAAAATGCTTTCACCCCCATATCAGCGCCTGGTCGGAAGCAAAAAACACGACGCTGTCCTGCAGGTGGCCCCGGCAGTTCGCTGTGGCTGGGATACAATGAACTCGATGGTAGCTTCGCGAACAATTTTTTTGTTGAGCAGAGTCTAAGAGCGTGAGACGGCATCACAGATGCAGTTCTCATGGAGTCAACATCTCAACTGAGCCATTGTCGCCTACTAAGCCCTGACAAAGTGCTGACGGTTTGGAAGCGTGGGATGGCAGTCGCAGTAGCAGTTCTCAGGAATGAAGCACCTGAACTGCAGTGTTCTAGAAGGTTCTAGAACACTGTACCTAAACGCAGCCATAAACTGCTGTTGACGTTCGTGTCAGCGCCCATCTTCCCCACAGAGGAGCTCCACTTTGCCCCTCTTCCGAACTCTACCTACTCGCCCTGAAATGTCTTCAAGACGTGGGCTGGGTGCGTCATTGTGTGGTGCACTCATGTTACCCGTTGGACATTTTCGCCTAAGTTCCTCATCAGCCTAGTGGTCCAATGTCTGCACCCTTTCTGGTGGGTGGGTCACTGAGACTTAATGTCACCTGGTTCGCGGCAACAGTGGTGGCTGCATTCTTTAGGCAGCCGTGTATGGAAACGATGGGCTATATATGTCGATGACATTTGTACATAGTTACTGAATCATTGTACAGTTTAATGTCACATCCTTGATATAAATAAACCTACGTTCTGCTTTTGAGAACGCGTCTCCTCTAAGGCGACCATCGGCTTTGTGGAAGAAGGTGGTGAGTCAGCTACCATGAAGAGACCCGCTGTACCCCATGTGTTTTTGTTCGTCAGTGGAGGGATGCTATCAACTCCGACTCCTTCACAACTGGTAGCAGAGGTGGTATCTCATTAACCCCGAGTTCTTTATTACTGGTTGGCAGTGGTGAGATGTACCTTGCGACATGGTGCTGTGTTGTGGTGAGTATTTCATCTTGGCTTTGACTTTCCAGGCTTTATTTTGTAAGTGTTAGTTGAGTAGAAGCTGAGTTGTGTGTGAGTTAGGTAGATCCGCTATTTGTGAGTATTGAGTGAGTCAGAGAAATCGCCTAATTATGTGTGAGGCACACGACAAAAGTAAAGCAGCTGTCATGGTGTTGAGGGCAATTCTGATAGATGAACTTTTGGCTGTGAGTAAGAATCGAAGTATTGAAGTAGACTAAGGAATGTAAAGGGTACAGATTCTGAGGTGGATTTTTTGAGAATCCAGTGAGGAGGAGATGAAAGATGCAGTAGAGACTTTAAGGAAAGATGTAATGTAAAGAAAAGAAAAGGAAAGATTGGAACGACATAAGAAAAGAATGGAACGAGAGAAGAAGAGACAGGAGTGGAGGGAGAGAACAGAGCAAGAACACGAAGAGACAAGAAGAGCTATACAGAGTTTAAGATGGTCTTGAGTAAATTCGAGGATTACATAAAATCGGAGCAGGCGGAAATATAGAGCGTTATCTAACTTCTAACGAGAAGGTTTGCACTGAACTAAAGTTCTATGAAGACTATTGGTCTATTGGTCTTTTCAAGTGTTCTTCTGTGAGAATGGATGCGTAGGATAGAATACGTTTTCGAGGAGGAGATCAATTATTATGGAGTCGCTAAGAAACCTTTTTTTGCGATGTTTCGTCATCAATGTTAAGAATAAGCAAATCAAGCAGTACAAGCTTACAAATACCCCTGTGGAGAAAAACGGGTCTCCTCACTGGTGAACAACGGCTATGTGAACAACGACGGGTAGCCAACTACTATAAACAGACCTACCTAACCCATCTATTTACAACTCGTGGCAGCGGCAGAATGTAATCCACGCCGAGTCCTTTACAATTGATGGCAGCTGTGGGATGCCATTGTTAGGCTGAGGACATTGTTAGGCGGTGAGCCATATAAGTGGGAACAAGGCTGCAGGTCACGCCACGGTACCTTGCTTTTGGCTAGAGTTGCATGTCTGTGTATTTCTACTCGAATTATTGCTCCTAATGTGCTGCATCTGAGGCTGTTCAGTTTAGCCTAAGCGCGATCTCGGTGCGCCTCACTTAAAGAGCCAACATTACATTGTGTGGGAAAACGCTAGCAAAGTTTTGAAACAATGTCGGCTAAATATACGAAACCAAATGAGAGAAAGAAAAACTAATGTCGTGCTTGTCGCCAAATTTACGGAGTCAGTTGGTCCCATCGTGGTGGTCTAGTGGCTAAGGCACTCGGCTGCTGACCCGCAAGTCCCGGGATCGAATCATGGCTGTGGCGGCTGCATTTGCGATGGAAGAGGAACTATTGTAGGCCCGTGTGCTCAGACTTGGGTACACGTTAAAGAACCCCAGGTGGTCGAAATTTCCGGAGCCCTCGACTACGGCGGCTCTCATGATCATATGGCGGTTTTGGGACGTTAAACCCCGCATATCGATCAATATTGTCTTCTTTAGCTGAATATGCAGTGTTATTCCACGCGAATCAAAATTCAAAACAGCGCCGTCTTTTCTTTCTCTTTTACTCCTTCCCTGTCCTGTATTTTTTCTGGTGTTGCGCTGGAAGTAAGTTCACGATGGATGCGAAAAAGAGCCTGGCATTTTGTGTCCACGAGGTCTTCATACGCGCCTCGGAAGACACAAATCTGTGACGTAGGCACACGTACTGGGCCGTCCGCGGCGGAAAAGACTGGTTCGGTCTGTCGTTTGGATACGCCATAAGGAGCTTTACCCCTGAACTACTTCAGCTCGAGAATTTTTTGGCGAGGTTCGGTTCGCGCCCCAATCACCCCGACCAAAACAAATAACCCATAACCGCAACGCCAAACAAATCGCCGCGCATGTTTTGGTAGCGAAGCACAAGATGAAGGATACGGCTAGGAGAAATAATCGGACGAACAGAGCGCCTGTTCTGTTCACACAGCCAGTGCAACAAAGAGATGCCGAAGTTCATTGATTTGTTTATATGTGGGGCCAACATTCCAAAACCACCATATGATTATGAGAGACGCTGTAGTAAAGGGCTTCAAAAATTTCGTCCATCTGGGGATCTTCATTGTGCGCCCAAATCTGAGCACACGGGCCTATATAATCTTTGCCTCCATCGAAACTGAACCGCAGCCAAGATTCGACACATGCTGAAGTTGCGGTTACTTTGCGACATTATATGTAAACATCAAGAGCACGACGCTCTTCTTCATAAATCATTCCAAAGCCAACACGGAATCTATTTGATACTATAGATGCATATCGTCTGGTCTTTCATCAGTTTATAAGATCACATCGGGTAAATCTAAACAATATGAGTGTTAAACCTCCTAAAATATGCCCGCCGTCGTCGTGTAGAATCTGAAAGATTTTCTCCGCCACTTGGAGGACCGGTTAATGCACGCATCTGTCGTATTTCATGGATATATGCTCACCAGCTTTGTTTTGCTTGAACGCCGGCGCATTTGCGCGCTCGTTCGCTTGATAGCTACAAGCGCCAGTTCTCCGGTACTATCTCTTCCGTAGATAGGATCGCTCCAGACATGTCAGGATGCCGGTGTTATTCAAGGACCGGGGCTGTGTACACGCAGAGCATAGGAGACGAAAGTTTGGGCCAGTAACGACGTTTACGGGCACATTTTGTCAACGGACAAAAGGGGGCAGCTGGGAACGTGTAGGTTGCGCGGATTTTGTCAGTGGGCTCCGCTTGCCCGACTCCATTCATCCTCTTATCTCTGTCAGTCGTGACGGGCGACACACGCCGCCTATCTTGCGTGGCACCTGTTTACCCCGGATCCTTGCGTGTCAACAAAGCGGCCAGCACAACCAGTGTACTCGCATGGTTTTTTTTTATTTGGATATCCGCATAGCAGTCGGTGAGTCTCGAACCTGGAGACTCACAAAGAGGGTTCAACTTAAATTGAGGATGACGCAGCGAGCAATGGAAAGAAAAATGGTAGGTGTAACCTTAAGAGACAAGAAGGGAGCAGAGTGGATTAGGGGACAAACGGGAGTTAAGGATATCATAGCTGCAATAAAGAAGAGGAAATGGACATGGGCCGGGCATGTAGCACGTAGACAGGATAACCGCTGGTCATTAAGGGTCACCAACTGGATTCCCAGAGAAGGGAAGCGGGGTAGGGGGAGACAGAAGGTTAGGTGGGCAGATGAGATTAAGAAGTTTGCGGGTATAAATTGGCAACAGCAAGCACAGGACCGGGTTAACTGGCGGAACATGGGAGAGGCCTTTGTCCTGCAGTGGACGTAGACAGGCTGATGATGATGATGATGATGATGATGATGATGATGATAGCAGTTGGTGCTTTGGAGAGCAGCGCAATAGTTGTCTCTGACACGCAGTGTTCGCGCAACAAATTACATGATGCAATGTGCGAAAATGCCGTTCGATGCCTTCCGGCAATCTCCCTATAATAAACGTGTGTTCACCAATTACAATATAAGGCAAACGCAATCTCAGTGAAGAACTAATAATTCGATCACACGGAAAGATTGAATAACTAGATCCATGAACAATAAGTGAATCTCTGTTACTAATATTTGTAATAGTCATTTCTTATATTTTTGTTTAGAGCTGTATGCCATCTATATGTCCCTGAACTAAAGTTGTTCTCAATCAGCGCCATTCATTCATCGTCTGCTAAATGTAAACTTATCCCATTATTCAGAAACACTCCTCGACTCGAATTTCATCCTTCAATTGACTGAGTTGAGCACTGCACCACTGCTCGACTGAAATTGACGCTGCGTTTCTCAAGAATCACTGTAGAATATTGCCGATATGCAGTGATTTGGTCTGCCAAGAGATGGCGCTCCCATCGGCTTTTTCAAGTCGAGGAGAGCTCTTGAGTGAAGGAGTATTCGTGAATACGGGGCTTAGGAAACGTACTGCTTTGCCTCAAGCCCCAAGTTTTCTTTGAGGGGGTTGTTGAAACAATGGGCCTTGAGCATGCAGTAGCCACCGGCTACTACGAAAGTAGATGCTGTTTTGCAACATAATATGAGAAGAATAATGTAATAGATGGTGAAAATGTCAAAAAATATCATGTATTCAGAAAGGTGCTCAGTTTATGCCGCACGTTACTACACCGCCATACTTGGCGTCAGCTTTGGGTGGCAGCACAGCCAAGGCTACAATATTGAAGCATGTACTTTTTTGCAACGCTTCTGCATGTAGTCTGCGAACGCTACTTTTTATATACTTCATATGCTAAAGGAAAGCGTAAAACGAAAATAATAAGTATTATGTTGAATATTATATCAGGAACCCATCCAGGATTATCGTTCCTTGCTGTTTCTGGTTTCGCGGTTCTCTGTTGCCCATTTTACGTTTACCTGATTCCATGAACAGTGATTCATGCCACTGTGTTGCAGCGAGTTCACATTGAAGCTTGTGACCAAGAATCAGAAGCCTGTGGCGGAGTCGCAGTCGGGGAGACATGTAGAGAAGATAATACTACAAGCTCAAACTACCAAATGATTTCTGTCTGTTTCTCGCAACGTGCAGGCGCATGCGCAGAAGTGATACACTTTTATACATGAAAGAATTGCTGTTTGCCACTCAAAATTATCAGATTCTTCTCTTGCACACAAAAGAACGCGTTAACTAGGGCTCATTTTGCTAGGCCAGACATCACTTTTTACGATCTGATTCATGTCACTTCATGCGTGTAAAGCGAAAAATTCAATCCTCATTTCTGAGGCTTTCCTCTCTTAAGTGGCGTCTCCACATGGTGCAATCTCGTTTTACATGTCAAGCAGAGATGCCTCACTCTGCCGGTTTTCTTCCGGCTGCTTGACAACGCTCTATCGCAATCTCTTTGATTCAATGTTTTCATCTATACGGTCAATACATTGAATCAATATCTCGCAGCAACAGAGAAGTTGGAGTTTAAGATTCATTCGGATGTAAAAAAATTATCGGATGGTGAATGGCATTTCACGTGAACGTTCACTTTTCTGCACCATATCAGTTTTCCCTTCTCTGCTCGCTCTTACGAAATAGAACAATCGAAACATGCCGCTTGACATATACAACCCCATCTTTACACTTCCTGTACCGTGAAAGCTTGGCATCACTAAGATAATATGTAGAACAACGAGGGAAACACCAAGGTGGTTGCTGGTTTAATGAGAAACTCTGTGAACAAGTCTTTACTACCCTACATTCGCTTTTATTTGTCTAAATTATTCGCCTTCTGCAAATTTAATACTGTTATCTTCAACATAGCTTCCACTAACAAGCCCCAATTATTACCTGCTTTCCAATGTTTTATTGGCAGTATGCTCTAAAAAAAGTTATCTGACAAACAAGTTCTTGAAACTATAACAACAAACGCAGGCTTCCCATAGGTAAATATAGTAATTATTAGTGACTAAAAGAGCTAGTTATTTGGAACTTAAAAACGTTACGATGAGCTCTTGTACCTCAATGAAAAATAGCTACTTAGCAATGTCAGCACACCACACCTGCATAAAGGACCAGCCCACCTTTATTTTTGTAACGGGGCCCTTTGTACGAAAATTCCAGGAATTCAAGAAATGCCTATCTTATGGCTCTGCAGCAAACTCACGTATAAAATACGTCTAACTATAGGGAGCGCAAGTATTTCCCAATGATGTGGTTCTTCACTTCAAGATAACAGGTTCATTAACTTGTTGCAAACGGAAAACGCGCTTTCAATATGCAAACTGAACTCAAAACGTGATGTCCCATGCCTGCAGTTACATTCACTACAGCTGAGAGCTGTTTTCGCTAAAATATTGGTTGTCAAGTTTTTAGCCTTCCAGCAACTTTCAGCACTACAACGCGAAAATGACGCTGTCGTGCGTAATAAGGTGATGGTTCAAAAAAGCAGCCATTTCTGAACCGGGATTATTCAGCAAATTGCGGAATAATAGGCGCATTCATTTGTTTCGTTTAGACGAAAACTAATGTTGATCGCGGTTAACCGCGCTGCGCGAACTGCACGTACTTGTTGGTGTGGAAGGAGTTAGCTCCGAATCTTCAAATCATGATTCCCACGCTCTTTTCCGCCACAGGGCTCATAATGCTGAAGTAAGCACTGAAGCTACTGGGACTTTGTTTTGAAGACGCACTATCACAACTTAACACTTCGATCGTTCAAACCTGTCGTCTAGTAGCACCGTGCGTCCCCCATACTGACAACCCAACTTCTTCCAATATGATGTTAAGTGCACAGCGACACAGATGCAAAGAAGCATGATCCACGGATGGGATCAGCGATGCGTCGCTTACACTACAAATAGAAATTTTCAGAGGGCGATATTGGGATAATATCAAAGAACGCAAAAACAAAACTGGTGTAAACTGAGTTGATGGTGTCGACTACACGGGTGTGTTTCAAGTATATATTTGCTTCATAAGCTTATTCCTACTGAACGACTGTAACTTGTTGTTGAGAATTTCTTTGTGAACCAAATAGTGAACCAGGGCACCTTCAACCATTTTTTTTATTCTACAAACATACCCTGCGATTCGGGTTATCGCTTTTAGTTCACCGTTTTTCACACCACGTGGCATACAGACCTTCACGCTGTACATCATAATGTACATCACATTTGCAGACGTTTGCTGAGGTATTACCATATTCAAAGTCCACTTTGTCGTCGATTTACCGACAGGTGAATCTTTTAACCCTGTAATGCTGCTTTTCTGCACTATAAATCTGGGAAATCACTCCAGGGAAAGAATCCACGCAGCGTTATCCCACGAAATTGCAAACTAAAAGACATGTTCTCCAACCGTACATGCCACTAGAGTGCACCTAGCGAATAACTTATCGTTGCATTACAATTAGCTTTTCAAAAATCACCACATACATTTGCAATGGATACTAAAAATGTCTCGGGAAAAACATCTAGCGGGCCAATCAAAATTATTCGCGTTGTACGGCATAAGGACGTTGTCAGCATTATACACCTCAAGTGCGATCGGCGAAAAATCAGGCATTGCTTAGTAATCATTTTATGAAGAACACTCCCTTAGCGGTACGCCCGGCGTTTCCCCTAGGGGTGAGCTTTACAGCACTACTCGATGTCCTAGATTGCTGGACATGCACAGTAATTTGTTAGTTGTTATCCCTTGTAATCATATGGTGGTTTTAGCACTTCAAGCCCCGGATAATATTAATATTAGTAGTTCTCATTATTATTATTATTATTATTATTATTATTATTATTATTATTATTATTATTATTATTATTATTATTGACCGCTCTGCGCCGTCTCCTCCTCGACACTTTGGAGGTAATCGCGTTCCTCAGAGACGAGGTATCTCAACTAAGTGAAGAAAACCAGCGCCTGCGTAGGGATTAGTCCCGCAGTGAGCAACAACAAGCCCGCGTCATTGCCTTCTTTCGAGGAGGGGCAATGACACCGCCAGATGGGTAGAAACATACTTGTTTAAAATATCCTCCTGTCTCTTTTGTCGTGAGATGTCATCAAAAACGCGTTTCCCATGAACGCAATGCACGTGCAAACGCTAGTCAACGAGGGAGGGTAACCTGTAGGCACGAGTGTTCAATGGTTTAATCAGCCACGTCTCATTAGCATAAAAATAGTTAATGGAGCTTTGCACTAATGGCTTTGTGCCAGAATAAATTGCCGAGCTTTGCGGTGGTCTCGTTCACTCTTTATTTCTAGCTTACTTTTTTTCATCGACTTTTTTTATTTTATAGCAGAAGCTGTAAAAAAGTGGCAGTGGTGTAGTTGCCCACCACCATCGCTGGTGTCCGTAACAGCTATCGCACAATGTTACGAAAAATGACACCAGAAAAAAAACAGCATATCCACGGAGTCAATGATGATGAGTGGGGCGAAGCGTCCGACAGCCCGTCCGTGCTTCCGTCCGTCCATTCGTTGTTGCTTGCGTCCGTCCGTCTGTCCGTGAGTCCAACCGTCCATCTGTCCGCCCGTTTGTGCGTCTATTCGACCATATGTCCGCGCGTTCGTCCATCTGCTAGTCTGTCTGTCCATCCGTCCATTCGTCCGTTCGTTCGTTTATCTAGCGAACGCTCCAAGAACTGACATCTCCCATTTCGATTCCTCTGTAGCATATACATAGCCGCTCTAGAGCGGATATGTGCCATTGATGGTTTCCTACTACTAGTACAACATACATCCGAAGCTGTACAGACCCACTCCTTAAAGAGCTTCGCCTCTAAAGGTTTCCCGGAATGTCAACTACTCCTACCATAATCGTGAGTCAAACATGGGCGTCTGTAGCTTTGCGTAATATTCAGTGCCCCCAACCTCGCTTCCAATATCAAGAAACACAGTCAACCGGCATGACAGATACCACTGCTCGTGACTGTTATTCCTTGCTTCCACTAACTGCATACGTAGCCATTGGTAAGCGGCCCCTCCGTGCACTCGGCCATGACTACGATGACAGTGACGGTGGTTGAGGCGTAAATCCTATTAGAGTGAAAACTGTATTGAGATCACAACAAGAGCCCATTTAGGCACCATACTCATACGGCAGAGCCATCACTGGCGCCGTCCACTTCTAATCTATGATAAAAAATTAACGAAAAAATGCGCTGAAAAAAAGATTCTAGGATTTGACGGGAGTGGAACATGGGACCTCAGCATCGCCGCAGAATAATGACAGAGCCACGCTGCTTCGTGAAACTCCATCGCTCAAACGCAGGTGTTAAGACATATAATATAGCATCGTAAAAGAGCCAAATAACACCGAGCCATCACACAATGCGAGTTTCGCACGGAGCCGATCATTCAATGCTCCCGACCCAATGCAAAAGACTAAGCCATACTTCATCACTCACACAGAGCGTAAAGCACCCATAATTCCTTGCATATGTGTATCGCGTACCTCACCTATCTGCAGAGTAAGGAAAAGTGGCATATCCGATGATTCTTTATTCCCGAAAGTTACATGGGTATAGTCGATACCTTACATGTGCACTAGTTGCACAAAGATAGTCTACAAAGGGCTCTCTAAAGAATGCTGTTCTGGCTTTCACTGGGACTGTGCTGCGTGTTTTGCGTAGGCTTGCCAGTTTTTCTTATTTTTATTTCTTATGTGCTTGTGGCTGTGCTTATTATTTCTATTTCCCTCTTCCGCCAAAAATCGCATCAGTTAAATATGTAGCCGATTTTATCTTTGTTTCTCTTTCTTGGATTCTCTGTATTTGTTTTCGTAAAGTTTTCTTCCCTTTGTTTCTCTGAATATCTCCATTTCCCTTTCTTTTTATGCCTTCTTACGTAAGATGAGCAGATTGAATAAAGCGACTTTATTCAATCGAGCGGCAATTGGCCAGCCAGCTAACTGCCAAGTTTTTTTTACTGCAAACTCGGCCTGTCAGCTACCTTAAAAGCCCGCTGGGTTGTCATGAGTAGACATTTATGATTGTCCGTTAGGACAATTCAATTAGTAAAATCTGAGATAATTTATTATGACGCACCTAATGTATTTAAATCAGTTATTTGAATATTCGGCTTGAATCAAGACCAATGCAGTTCCGAGATTGCATAACCGTACCTCAAATCATCATCATCATCATCATCATCATCATCATCATCATCATCATCCTCATCATCATCAGCCTGACTGCGTCCACTGCAAGACAAAGGCCTCTCTCATGTTCCGCCAGTTAACCCGGTTCTGTGCTTGCTGCACCTCAAATAAAACATAAAAAACACAAAAGCTATTTTCTTTGAACAACCGTAATCATTTATGTTGAGTTCTCCTGCGTGAATTGCAATGACGTATGGCCAGTACTTTATTTCACAGGCAGAATCATTCAAGTATTTCGGTATTAAATACACTGCAAATCCCAATTGGTGTTCTCACATTCAGTATATTTTCATCTAAGGAATTACGTGCGATTTAGTTGCTCAAGCGCATCAACAATGATCGATTTAGACTGCATAGAAGAGCTTAATTGATGACATGTTACATATATGTCCGCACAATATTATAATTTGGATGTATGTTGTTTTGTGGAGGACCCACTTACAAATTACGTCCTCTTCTTTATGTAGAGCGTTAAGCACTGTGCCTGTGCAGGCCTTCCTAAGTTAGTCGCTAATGTTGTTCTTATTCATTAAGCATATCTGCCCTCTCTACAAACCAGGATTCGCGTATTTACTGTTCAAACATTTCTAAACATCTATGCCTTCCCAGAGAAGCGCTCCCAATACGTATTTATAAGCGAGTCATTCATATTTTTTATTGTGAGTGGTCTCGAATGCATCGACCTCAAAAATTCCACAGATCACACGTCCCTAGAAATCGACGTTATGCGAAGCATGCGGAGGGAAGATGACCGTGTTGCAAATTTTTTGTTGTTGTGCGACATATCATTAAATGACGCTTTCTGTACAAATGTTCTACGCACAGACTCATTTTGAAGAGTTGCAAATGTTTATAAAAGCAGTTCGTTCCACTTGCGCAACAATGCCAACGGGAACATGCGTATTAGCAACACCAGAAGCTGATATGAAGCACTGATGCTCGCCAGTATGATGGCCCTGGACACTGCTACGTAAATCAACTTCAGCGCATGGGAACTAACCACAATTTTCGTTAAACCGAAGTGATGGCTGTATCAAAGGAGTATATATGTAATGTTTAGAAAATTGGGTAGGCAGCACTGCAACTACTATTGACGTTTCATGAAGATTAGCGTCTATATCAAAAGTATATCTTAGACCTGGCGTAGCTCAGTGGTAAATTGCTTCATTGCCGCGCACAATGCTTGGGTTTGATTCCAGCAGGGACTCTGACATTTATTCTTTGCATTCGTTGGGTTGACGCTACAGAAGTCGCGTATTTCTTAACGCTCGCGCGCTAGAATTGCTCTTGTGTGTTCTCGTCGTCCCTTGGTAGATACTAAGTGTCAATCACCTGTGGCACATACCCGCATCTCAGCGCCACATACCAACCCATGGGTATGTGCCACTGTCTGGCGGGAAGTGTTTGATGACGTACGCGACAGGATTGTGACATTATTCGTGTCTTGACCAGGGCATCACATTCTTCAAACAATCTTACCCTCCCATGCAAATTTTGGTTCACGCCAAGTTTAAAGGGGTGACCACGAGAGCACCCAAACGTAAACGGCTACATAGATAGATAGATAGATAGATAGATAGATAGATAGATAGATAGATAGATAGATAGATAGATAGATAGATAGATAGATAGATACGCTCAAAGTCACCGAAGTTCGCTAAGAATTGCTTTGCCTTTAAAAATAGTTTATGTTAAAAAACTCTTAGAGCCATCGGGGGTGAAAATCCACGAATTGAGTTTCTGATAGGAACAAAATTCTACGGTAAGAATATGGTTCGAAGATATACTTCAAAAAATGCTAAACGTTCGCCGATCAAATATGGGAATGGGTTGCTCGAAGACCACCTCAAAAGCCTGCCAATAAGTCCAGCTTTAGCCACAGATGCTCCCGTTAATGCCGAGCAAGCAGGAGTGGGCATCTACTCAACAGCATTGAATTGGTCTCATTCACGGCGACTGCCAGATTTTACACCGATATTCCAGGCATAATTAATGGCACTTATTCTGGCCACACGCAAGCCCTCAACATAGATCTTTTCGGTTGTTATACTGACCGATTTTTGTCAGTTTGCACTACTCGGACAGCACCAAGGACATCGCCTTGTTTATTAGAATTTCATACGTATATACCCAATCACGTTCATGTTATCCGATTGGTTTGGGTGCCAGGTCACACTGGAATAAAACTGAATGAAGCGGCGGACACACTGGCGGCAGAATCAATGCAGGGCCCTTCATGATTATTCTAAAACCCCGCTGCCTATTTACAATCACGCGATTCCAAAATTTCCGTTTACGGCAGGAACACAGAAACATTTCTGTTTTAAGTGACGCAGATTTTCAGCACCTTAAGTTTCAGCGGTACAGCTCATGGTGTCCAACAAGACAAATTAAAGTGACATTTACTTAATTGCGATGTAGGATCCACCTTTTAACTTTTACTTATACAGACCTGGCTTTGCTTCTTCCTCAGTATTAACATTGTACACAAAGAGAATCTATAGAGCACTTTTTCACAGAATGCCGCAGGTATCGAAATTTAAGGCACACGTTTCTAACACCATATTTCCGAAAGCGCGGGCTTGAGCTGTCTGAAACGGTACTGTATACTCGCCCTTGGGGCTTCGGCACTAGATAATAAACACGGACTTATGTGGGTTGGTATTTAACTATATAACAGAATCAAAACAGCTATCATGCAAAGCGAACAAGCATATACTGATTACTTATTTTCGGCCCTATTCTATTTCGCATATTCTTTACTATCATTTTTATTTTTATTATCATTGTTTTTTATATAAATTCATAATAGACTGTTAGCACAATAAAGCTTTTCATTTATCTAAAGAAAAGGAATCCCTCTCCCCAGTATTTCCCCCGAAAATCACACTGCCATTCGATTTTTGACCAATTCCCCATGGTGCGTTGAGCCATTCTTCTTAGATCCGTCCAACCAACCAACCAATTGTGAAACACGAAGCAAGCAAACAATGTCGTCTGTTTATGTGCTCGAGTTCAGAGTAACCTTGTCTACAGGGCGTGCCACAAAGCACGCTGCTCTGCTTGTACTTGGGCACCGGCGTTGTGACCCTTCAGAAACAATTAGTAGCCCTCGAAATGAAGGCACTTTCTCCTCCGTGAACGGGCGAAGCGCGCCCTCTGGCATGTGCGTACATATATGTAGCGGATAGCCGCTGCTGTGCGAAATCTAGCCCTAAAGAACTTATGAACGAAAGTAACACACCTACGAGGTTCCGCGGTTAATAAGTACATATAGCAGGTCTGCTGGAAGCGCAGTGGAGATCCCGTTGCTCGAAAGATGCTTATGGGGTCTGCACGCAAGGTGAGCTCATAACGTAGAATGAAATTTTCGAGGCGCCTTACGTACCGTAGAGGCAGCGGCGTCGCAGACACGGAGGCAGAGGCGGGAAGACGTACAACAGGATTAAAAAGCGTGGGCATGCAGAACTTAGCATAATGCAGTGCTTTAGATCGACGGAACAGGAGGTGAGGGAGAGAAATCGGAAAGGAATGTAGGCTTTTCTTAAGCTGAAGGCAGCCAGTATGAGCTCGGGCTGCAGTATATAGAAGGGCACAGCCTCAGAACTCACCAAAATAAGGTTAAAAGTTTATAGCGGCTTTACAATTCTTAGAGAAGCTCAGCATCAGCGTACTAAAGACATCTAGAAGGCGTGGTTGTTTGACCTTTATAAAATGCAAGGTCTACATTTGCGGCCCTTGCTTAATAGCAGCTGAGGAAAAGAAGCTTGCTGAAATGCGAGCCACTACCTTTGGTTTGGGTGATATCATGCAAAATTGACTGATCATATTTGCAGGTTAAGTGACTTTTTGCTATATGTTGAAACAGCTGATGTAATGGTAGAGCGCTCGGTTATTATTTAGGATTTACCTAATAAAGTCACCGTTCTCGTAGTGTTCGTTCAGTAAAATTTGAGGGGGTGCTTAAACAATAAATGAATAACTGATCAATTGCAGATTCAGATTGACTTCATTTGAGCAATATGAGTAGGACTTTCAACAAAAGCTGCTTTTTCGAGGTGTAAACGCTTATGGTAAACAGACAAATTTTTTTTGTGGTTATATACATTATCTTAAGTTTGAAACTGGAAATTCTACAAGTTTTTGTTTGAAAGCCCGAACGAGAAAGCAGGGGGAAGAAACTTTTCATAATTTCTTCGCATACAATCACATACAATAGGATATTGCACTATATATGTTTTGCATAACACTTTGACTAGCTTTTCCTCAAGAGGAACGTAAATTACATTGCCCTTAGATATTTTTGTTCACGCAATGTTGAAGTGATCAAACCTTTGATACTGCATCTGTTTTACCTGGGAAACGTGAACACCGCATGAATATCGCGGAGTGTCTTTTATGACAACTTCGTGCATGCCCTTGCACTGCGAATAAGACATATAGAGAAAAATGATACACCGCTACACCGATAAATATTATCTTAAGAATAAAGTTGTAGCATGAATAATTCAAGAAAACAAAGCAAAATACTGTGATTAACGAGACACTGCATTCGGCGTCTGTAAACGTTCTTCTCAAAAGTGAAAGTATGAATGTCGGAATATCAGCACTTACGACCACGTGACTCGTAATATGGCGAATAATGCACATGTGGCACACCATCTTCGAACTCACCTGCAAGAAAAGAAGAATCTTGTAGTAGCAGATCATGGTTATAACTCTGAAAAGTAAGTCACTGCAGATTAATCTTACAAAATTTATAGGCCCCGCCCAGCAATCTCATACAGCTAACTATTTGTTTATTTATAAACTTTGTTGCATATTTTGAATACTACTTGAGTCTGCTGACATAATTGCACGTACAAACACATAATATTATTACAGACCTAGCAAACGGTGACAAATATGCGATCAGGAAACGAAAGTGTTGAAATATTTACACATTACAAATTTACGTGATAACGCAAACGGGAATCATACAAGACCCTTGTTACCAAACAAAAGTATTGAAAACGTAAAGGCACAGTAACAACCTTACATGTTAAAAAATCCGTTGACTTGTTTTATTACTCAAGGGAGATAGAAGAAACGTGATAGAGCTACGCAATAAAGAGAATGCTGGAAATAGTTTACGATCTCTTTGGTACGTACATCAATAAGCAGCTTTGAAGCATAAATAGTCTCAATGAAGGGAGGTTGATGTAATATAAACTGAGCTCGTTAGAGATTCAGCGTAATTGTTTGGTCAACATAGCTTTCTTCAAATGTGGAGCTTTGAAGCAATAAACTATTACTGAGAAATACTTTCATCAAAGCTTGTAGTGCTATATTAGACTGAAGGCTTTCGGTCGGCAGCTTTATAACATTAGAAGTGCAGCGGTAAGAGTACAAATGAACGCTCTCCTTTGAAATCGTGAACGTGCGCCTTTCACCATTCTTTTCCTTCTAGTATTTCTAAACCTGCCGAATAGACCTCCCTCATACAGAGTCTGAGCTACTTTTTCAGTTGACACGGAGGAAAGATGCAATGAAAACGCTGGACTAATTATTAGGCTGAGCAGGTACATATGCAAATGATTGGGGGAGGGCAGGTAAGCCTGGGCTCCCCGTGGAGAAAATGGGCTTAAAATGAAACGCGAAGTATAATAATATATAGCGTAAACTTTTTCTTTGGTTTACCATGCAAGTACATAGTTCGCTGACTTTGCTACCCAGTGAACAGTCTAACGAGCATTTGGCAAATAATATCGCCTAGATGTCTCACTCAGTAAATACCCCTCAGTGCACATCGAAATTCAGTTAGTACCTCCAAGCATTGTGATTCAGAGCTCACGCAATGGAAAGTGAGATAAATACTTTTTAGACGGGAAGCATCCCATTGGACAGCTCAATCCGGTGGTGTGCAGTGTGACCACCATTACTGCGCATGCGCAACAGCTCTACCAAGCACTGGCAAAACGGGCTCAAGCGCTAGCGCATTCCAGCCTTTGTAAGGGGCTGGGTAAGACGCTGCGGCTGTGGCCTCTCCTTTTTACGCTCTCTCAGCAATCAAGTGATGGCTTCGAAGAACGAGATTCCGCAGACGCGTCATGAACAAACGGGCTCCCGCGTGGCATGGGGATGAATACACGTGGCATGCTCAAACATGAATCAAGGACGAGTAACAGCAACAGAGGCTGTAGTCAATTCATGGTGTGCTCTCCTTGTAAGGACGCGTTAACATCGGGCAAGGTGCCCTTGATGATCGATCGCAACTTTAAGTTGACCCACGCACTGCTTTGCATGCTACTCATATTTCCTTTTATCGGGAGCGGTTGTAACTTATTTGCTTCAGAAATAAGAAAGTTTAAATAAGTAGCAATGCCATATCATGCATTACATGTCCAGCTTGTTTTATTCATTTTATTGTGTCGCTGGTGGATTCGCATCCGCACTTGCATGGTGATGCATGAATTGTGAATTATTCCTTTGTCTCAACCATATTGAGGTCTGCGCACTCATTTTTTACTTGAAATTCGCAGCCATAACAAAGTCCGGGTCGACCATATACAGAATGTAACTTTTTAACAAAGCCAAATGAGGCTCACGTAGCGCAAATTGATGTTTCCATTCCCGGAGAGCTTTGCTACGTGCAGTAAAGGCGGCCTTCGAAGCTAAATAACGATAAATCACAAATGAAAGTACTCGTTAGTTTCACTAACACGCTACGCTCAGCTTCATTGCATGAAAGACACTCGCGATTTCGCTTTTTTCATTTGCGAGCGAACCATTTTCCCGCTCGATGCACCCAACCAACGGAGCGGACCACGCCGCGTTTGAGTGCACTGAGTTGATTCACACGTGGAGACGGAGCAATGAGGAGTCAGCAGAGCGTTCAGTCGTAGTGCAACACAGAGAAGATGACGAATAGAAGAATGGTAAAAACGGGTGCATTTATAAAAAGAGATGCCTTGCTTCTCTGAACTAAACAAAAAACCGAAGCACAGACTTAGCTTACGTTGACACCAAAAAAACGTTTACGCTGTACCGCAAACAAAGTGTGTACCAACATGCAATCTCCACGGCAACAAGGCTACATGGCAAAAAGTAAGCCTTCATTCATATCTGTCGCATGTGCAGCACCACCGCGGTTTTAGTGAGCGTTCTCTTTTTCTAACGTTTTTCCTTGATTATCGGGCATTGGTGCTTTCACTGGTCGTCGTCTCAATTACCGCTCATTTTCACATGCCCAGGGATACAGTGTATTTTACTGAAGGCGACAAAAACGGAATCCCTTTTAAAGGTTTTTCCTTTCATGGTTGGTTGTTTCCTTAACTGACAGTCATGTTATGGTTTACTAGCCGCGTTTCTCAAAAAAATGTTGTCAATCGTTTTGGAGGCTCACATGCACGGTAATTGAATCGGCGAAATTACTGAGCCTCCACATCATCTTAATGCTATAAAACTTTCTAGATCACCACTGAAACTAACTACCTGTGTCTACCTGTACTTTTTTGATTGGCAAACCGTTGTATCCATAAATTTACTCCAACAAGGGAACATTGCCGGCAAATGTATACTTCGCTGCTCGTGTGGATCGCATCTGCAAATTTGAACAACGCCTGTCTGTGCAATTACTCCTCACCTATGTGAAAATAGACTTTTTGCCGCATTGATCGACCAAGTGCATGCATGATTGCTGCCTACCGGGGCGTATTCCTTCCACTCAATGCCTAGTCAATAATAGAAGATGGTCATGCAAACATCTTGCATCAAAAGGTGACAAATCAGAAAGTAATCCAAATGGCTTCAAAGTTCTCACAATTAGAGTAAATGTTGCCTGAATACATTATTGGTGTCATTTCAAACATTTATTGCGGCAGTACACCATAATATAGTAAAAATCTATCACGTGAAACACATGCATCTGTAAATATTGTACGAAATGGCTCACTTTTGAAAATATCTTTTGTTCGCTTCTCTGAGTTCAAATAACCAGTTCCGGTATGCATTATTTTCAAACGCGCACGGATAGCGCACATGGATAGCGTACCATTGTCAGGCAAAGCATTTCACACAGTAGAGGTGTCCTAAAATTGAGAAAAGGTACAATCATATGCGTTGCGCGTGTGCTATACACAGCAGAAAGAGGAAACAAAAAAGCGAAGGGCGAAATCGTGGGCGGCGAGGGTGGATTGAAAGGAGATAGGAGGTTGTCAATGCAAACGCTGCTGGGACGTCCTATGCCGTAGAATCGCTCTTTCAGAATTTTATGTTTGTATAAATTTTTTTCTGTTTTTTTTTCGAAAATAGTGACAAGGCTCACAAACAGCAGCGAAAGTACACGAATCCGGTCGGTAAGTGCGTCGTTTATGCTAAAATGAAAGAAGACCTAACAGTACCTTGGAAGGCTTGCACTGTTGCTGTAATGCGTATCGACACGAAAATGGCTCTTTTGCCGAAAAAGAGGCAAATGACACTCCGAATAAAGAAAGGCACCGAGAGTCGCAAAGAAAACTACTGACCACAGAATTGGCGTGATAAGATTTCTGTTGTACCTTATTTTTTCCAGAACGCCAGATATAACCGAAGAAAGGAACGCTCATAGGAGGAATCGAGGTGGGCGTAGGAAAGGAATCGACGTAATGTGGGGTGCGATTGCCGGAGATTCTGGTAGGTGCTTTGCTGGCAAGCGTTGCGAAGGACAGTTCTGTTTCAATAAACACAGCAGCAAGAAAACCAGAGCGTGGAAGCGAGATAAGGGCGTGGAAGAGAGACCAGTAGAAGAAATGAAAGTCAGAAGATAAAAAAAAACTATGTGTAAAAACTCACTGCTGTTTTCAGTATCCTTATCAGAAGCTGTCAGGGAAACTCGGAACGGGAAAAGCGCTGCGATTGCACAGGAGCAGCAGTAGCCCGCTTTTGCTCTGCGCAGTGTCTTTCTGTTGCTGAAGAAACTACTGAAACTGCTTCTGCTGTGGTTTCAGAATCTGCACTGCAATGGGGTTGCAGGCAATGCTTTGTAAGTGCGAGTTATATGGAAGCTTTAGGCTGGCAATGGTTCATAGTACTTGATTGATGGATGTGTGGCATTTAACGTCCCAAACCACCATATGATTATGGGAGATGCCGTAGTGGAGGGCTCCGGAGATTTTGACCACCTGGGGTTCTTTAACGTGAACACAAATATGAGCACACGGGCCTACAACATTTCCGTCTTTATCGGAAATGCAGCTGCTGCAGCTGGAATTCGATCCCGTGACCTGCGGGTCAGCAGTCGAGTACCTTAGCCACTAGACCACCGCTGCGGGGCAGGTTCATAGTTCAATCTGTTATTCTAAACACTTCATTGAGTGTGTTTTTTAGCGGAGGTAGGGTACCCACTTTGTCGATTGAACGTGCAGAGATGATAATGCTGAATCATCATCATCATCATCTTCATCATCAGCCTGACTACGTCCACTGCAGGACAAAGGCCTCTCCCATGTTCCGCCAGTTATCCCGGTCCTGTGCTTGCTGCTGCCAATTTATACCCGCAAACTTCTTAGTCTCATCTGCCCACCTAACCTTCTGTCTCCCCCTAACCCGCTTCCCTTCTCTGGGAATTCAGTCAGTTACCCTTGATGACCAGCGGTTATCCTGTCTACGCGCTACATGCCCTGTCCATGTCCATTTCTTCTTCTTGATTTCAGCTATGATATCCTTAACCCCCGTTTGTTCCCTAATCCACTCTGCTCTATTCTTGTCTCTTAAGGTTACACCTACCATTTTTCTTTCCATTGCTCGCTGCATCGTCCTCAATTTAAGCTGAACCCTCTTTGTAAGTCTCCAGGTTTCTGCTCCGTAGCTAAGTACAGTAATGCTGAATATATGCACGTAAAACGCAGGTTTCAGCTGGCTACGAGTGATGAACAAGGATGTCCTGCCACTTGTTTTCCCTCTAGAATACTGCAGGAAGTATGGGCAAAATTATGACAACATAACATCAGCTGATTTCACTATATTGTTATTATTCACTCCTTCCTTTCGACCATAGGCGTGGTGTCGTCTGCATACAAGGCATGGTGAAGGCCGTCGATACGCCAGGGCACACCTGGAGACCCATCATGACGAGGTTTCCGTTTTCAACGCCCTGTCCCTTACGAGCGAAAACACGGAGCTCTTTTTTTTTCTTTGACCTTCTGTTTCCCAACAAGACGTATTCCGGTTTTTTGTCAAACCTTTACAATCGCTCCTAATTAAAAAAAAGGCATCTCTTATTTGGACACTATCAGCACAAATTACTTCTTTTGTGAAATTGATAGCTGGCTGTGCTCTTTCAAGTTCATATCACTGTGGGCAGGAAGGCTCCTTTCTTCTTGTTCTTTGTATTAAAAAAACTAACAGAGCTGTGAAACGACTTCATGCTCATATAGCCAAACAACGGCGTTGCATGCACAAATTCCGACAAGCTTCTCATGCTTTTCATTAAACAACCAGTTTGCAATACACCACAAGTTGATTCTCGAAACACTGCATAACAGTTGATGTTAATTTGCAGTTCACTGCCACAGGCACTAATTAATCCGTTTCCTCAATCTACTATAGCATACGTTTACACTGACCCCCTTTTGTCAAATTAAACAATAGCTAGTATGTTACTATAAAAGACTACACATTTTTGCGGTCATTGCAATCGAGGCGTTTTTTTAAAGAGGCAAACAGAGAAACCGAAACTACACTAAATCTAACGGAAACATTAACTATTCCTAAGTACCTTAACCTCTAGAACACTTCCGACCAAAAATGAGCCAAATACTCCAACTATTTCAACCTGACCCTGATTGATTAAACTAGCCCTGCGTGAACAATCGTGACTAAGACAACGAACTTGGCCTTACCCAAAATGTTTCATTTGTGCCTTAGTTGCTTTACTATCCTGTTTAAATTCCAAAATATGTTTCTTAGGGCGATTCGGCACTTACCGAAGAATGAAGGACATGATTTTCAATTACAAAACTCGACTCCAAGCAAAACAAGGCTATCTTTTTTACTTCTTGTTGCCTCTTAGTGATACTTTTCAAGTTAAGCACTAAAGTATCATGTCTTGCGTTCGCTCCGACATGGTGAACATGAAATCAGAGACATGAAATTAAGATATTAGGCACCAAATATTTCTTACAGAAAAAGAATTGTTCTGAAACGGCATGGCATAAAATCAACTGGAACGCTTTTCAAGGTTTTCAATGAATGCCAAGATAGAGAAAACACGGATGACAGTCCAGAATAGTGCACTTTTTTCAAGAAAAAACCACTCGCTTTTGAAGTCTAGTAACCACCCTTCCTTTTTTTATATCTATGTATACAAGGAGAGGTTCGGGCCAATGCGCGGCGCCAGCTACTCCTCTTTTCTTGCACAACAGTCGACATCGCATATTTTGTAGCAAACACAAGGCTCTACATTTGTACATAGCACAGCACTTACGCAATGAGTCCACGCTTCTCAATACTGAGTGCCCCCCCACCCACACACACAGAAATGTGTCCACACTAAATAGAGATGTGTCCACACCACAAAGAGTTTGTAAAAACACAGGTAATCACGCCAATTTAGTTGTTCACACAAAACATGAAAGTTGAATGAAATGTCTAAGGAGATGCTGTCGCTTAAGTACTGAACTGTTTTCGGCAAAGTTTTCCCAAAAATATCGTAGTGAAACACGAAAATAATTTTGCGAAACATACCAGTTGACAGTGGCTATAATACATTTTTTGTTAAGTACTTTCGAGCTGTTTCTGGTTCCTCCAGAAAGCGAAGTGACTTGTAGCTTTTCTTTTGGCCATGGACCCAAGATTTTCGCCATTGATGGAGGTCGCTGGTCCAAAGAATTCAGTTTTTCTAAAAGGTTCTTTCGATATATGTCGTAATGTTTGCAATGTAGAAGAATGTGCTCAACATGTTCTTGAGCTTCTCCACTTGAGCAAGTAGGACTGCTAGCCTTCCTTATTCTTTCTAGCTTCCATGTGACAAAGCACGGAATCGTCATAAACACAAGGATTATGTTAATTCCATTGCAAAATAAAGCCATACCGTACATTCGCATCGCTTTACAATAATTTTACGTACTGTTTCATGCAGAATGAAGTGTTTTAAAGTATAAGAGTGAAATACACACTTTATCACTCAATACTGACGATATTGCACTATGAAAATTTTATCCACGATATAGCTTTGTGGTTTTTAGACAAGATAGACGTAATGGTAATCGGTTGTTTGAACAGGTCCCGCCATAACGTCAGAACAAAAAAGTGTATATTGCTCAGTTTTTTTAATGCATTTGGCTCTTTATAAAGAAGACGTCTCAATTCATACATCGGAAAACATAGGTAGCAGTGAAATCTATTGAAACAAATGACGCAACTTCGAGACCTGTGCTTCATTATGCCACCACAATTTGTATCATTGAACTAGCGATTCAGCCATTACGCTGCTCTTTTTTTGTATACGAATCGTAAACTCCATCCCTAACCTTGAACTTCTACTTAGGGCACAGGTCTTAGGACGTCACATCTTTTCAGTACCTCTCCCACATTTCTCTTTCACTTCACTGTTGGATAGGTAAAGCAGCTAGAGTTACGAGCAATATTATCAACGTATTGGAATGTTTCCCAGAATTCAGGAATTCAACATAAACTCGTTCGCGTGAGTGCGTTGCAATACCCTCCATTGACATGGTTCAATATCAGTACTTAATTAGTAGCACTACGAGGGAAAACAAGCTGCTGCATTGTACAAGTATGAGTACATACGCAGGTATACAAAGTAAATATAGTTAAAAATATCGAAATTGTACTGGTGGCGTGAGAACAAAAAAAAACAGTGTTGATCGGCATCTAGCAAGTCCTGGCTTCTGCATGGCAACAAGAGGTTTTACTTCTCTTTTTTTTTCTACCTCCCACTTTCTTTTTTTTTCTGTTCATATATATCTTATTATATTCATTTATTTTTATGTGTTGTTGTTAGCTTTCTCGCTTTTGTAATTCTTCTTATTATTTCCATCTACTTCCTACTTTTTTTATTTGTTTTCTTTCTGTCTATTTCTCAATACATCTGACTTTATACCCTTGTGCTAATTCATTCAATCTTTCTTTGTTCTCACGCGTTATATTTTTCTACTGACCTCTAGCTTTAGATTCTTTTTTGTGTGTGTGTGAGCACGTATTTTCTCTTCAATACCCCATTCTCTCACTGTATTTTTCTTTCTTGGTCTTTCGATGTCTTTTTTTTTACTTTTTTGCCAATATTACTCACAATTTCTCTCTTGCTTCCTATATCATCATTTTGCTGCCTCTCTATGAATGTGTGTTCTCATTCATTCCAGGTATATGGCATTGCACTCTAGGCAAATCGATGCACGTGTTCTGGAGGCGAAGCATAAGGTGAAGAAGATGACGAAAACAAAGAAGTAGGCTAACAGAGCCTTTGCCGGTTTACAATAATTCTACTTTTTTGTTCAATTTGCATGGATTAACAGTCGGCTGTAAAAGCTCTACGTTTAAAATCGATGCCTCGTTTGTGTGCGCGTCGAGAGAACGGGAAAAATGAATGAAATGCTGGGTTTTTACGCCCCAAAACTCCAATGTTATAATGACAGTTGCCTAAATGAAAGGTGCCGAAAATTTTTATAGGGCATCTAAGCCTAAATTCACGGTACTGGAGCACTTCGTATCAAGCAACATATATCTTCTACGACCGGTATTCGATATAATATTCTTAGGAAAGAGAAAGGAAAGCGACTGCACAGGCTGCGTCACCGAAATCGCAAGTGCATCCTGTGTGGAGGTGACAAACACGAAGGAAGTTAGCGAACTGGTTTGTGACATGTTAATTGCTACAAACAGTTGATAACAAACGTCTACTGAGTCTACTCAAAGGCCCAGCAGACTTGCTATATGAACTCATTAGGAACTCAGTAGTAACCTCAGAGACACCGCAACGAAAACTCTGTAATTAAAGGTGTGCTCTAGTTTGTTGACCATGAGGGTGAGGGCTACTGGGCACGTATTACGGACAATGTTACTAGACAAATATTAATAGACAAACAAATTACTAGACAAATATTCTTGCATTTGGTGGTCATCAAAAGCAGTGTTATTTTAGGCTCAGCTGCGCTTACTATTGGGCTACCGGCGCTATTGTCAGTGCGTTTGCGTTCATGTTATCATTTTACTTTTCTTCTGCTGTCTTGCGTCGTTCTAAACTTACGTATCCAAGGCTACTCACTCACAAAGTACACTTAGCGGGATTTGTGGGCGATATAAGCAGCTATAAAAACAGTTAGGCAATCAATCGACAAACCTAAAAATGCACTACGTAAGATAATCAGACACATAAAGAGTATGAAGCAGGTTTAGAATGAGAAATATCTTATGGCAGTCAATTTAGGGCACTAATGAGCAAAAACGTTTCATTTATTCGATGTCGTTTTATTGACTAAGATGCCGGTTTTTTTTTTTTGAAGAGATCTCTCTCACAAAGGCAACAGAATGACGGCAGGCCTCACCAGAAATGTC
Source organism: Rhipicephalus annulatus (assembly GCA_013436015.1). NCBI lineage: Eukaryota > Metazoa > Arthropoda > Arachnida > Ixodida > Ixodidae > Rhipicephalus > Rhipicephalus annulatus. The sequence goes on along the minus strand of WOVY01010301.1, from coordinate 687,202 downwards.
ATTCTGTAGCACAATAAGCAAGGCCACTTAAACCTTTCAAACATTGATACTAATTCCAGTATTTCCTGCCAGCGTGCTCAAAGTCGAACTATAACCGTGGACAACATGTGCACCCCAGAGGTGCCAATAACAAACAGAATAGTGGAGCTGAGACTAAACTACATGAACGACACCCGCTGTTACAGGTGTTGCTATTCTCCAGCAGCGTCGGGTAAGTAACGAGAAAAAGAAATATCAAACATTATGCATACCTAATAGACATCATTCGCGAAGTACAGCGAATACATTTACATATAAATAGGAGAAGTAGAACAAATTCTTATTTAAAAAAATCACGTTTTTGCTCAGGTATGCGTATCACTTGCGTGCTACTCTGTATGTACATTTGCCATGATAATAGAAGATTTCGGAAGAGAGGGAAAAACTGAGTTGAGGTTTCGCTAAACAGTCATCACTAGCGTGATTGAGAAGTAATCATGCAAACAGGAACGAGCGCAGCGAGATAATACAATAGGATCATCACAACACTCCCCGCCGAATAACCATGCCATCGGATGTGATGCGCGCCACATAAATGTCGTTTGTCTTCACTTAGGTAGGTGTTTCTCAGTTTGGCAAGTGAACCACGTGGGCATTTGCGACGACAGGCTGGTTGAGGTTGAAACATCAGAACCTTCATAACCTGGGGTTCAAACACCGCAAACAATGCCTGTTTCGTTTGAGGGCATACAAGACACGTTTTAGATATTCAAGATGGTCATCATAGACAATACTGATTTGCCATCCTAAAGAATGCTAACCCACGCCATGGTTTTTTTGAGAGCCTGTTTGTAGAGGGATCATGTTTTGTGAGTTTTCATGTGAAGGAAAACGGGACACTACCAGTAAAAACTTGATCTCATTGGGTCCGTCGAGCCTACGACGGTAGCTGGCTGGCTATTACACCATGTACACCAACTACGTCTGACCTTCATTTCTTCCGTAAGGCTGACAAAAAAATATGTTTTCCGTGGGCAAGTTCTATAGCAGCTTCAGCTGCGCTCCCGGCATCTTCGCCTGCACTTACGCAAACCATTATTTGGCCCTACCATCAAATATACACGTATAATGTATCTAGTATCCAGACACACCTGGTTCGCACGAATACTCGCTGCATCGGCAAACGAACTCTGCTAATTGAGGACTTTTTTCAGTGTGCTAGTTTTGTTTCCGAATATAGGGTGACATACTTCGGTCATGAGTGCTGGTCGATAGCTCATTTGGGGAAACACCTTCACAAAGATATAAAAGGTAGGCGTGTATTTGTATAAATACGCTACTCTCATCAGTGGTTTCACAAGATACGTTTTTCATGTTCGGTATGTCACTGCCGACACGCAACAGAAATCATGCGTCGTAAAAATGAGGGCAACACGAACAAGCTTAGTGGCTAAGGCCGTCACACTGGCTGCCTCCGCTCTTGTTCTCAGTCCCCGCTGCTGTGCTTTCCCACTCTTTGTCTTCCTTCTTCAACACAGAATAATGCACTTTAATTATACGCCTAATGAAATGCAGGTGACCATGTCAACTTTACATCTCTGTCTACGACTCTGTGCACTGCTCCTTAAGTATTTTCAGTCTGAATATTTGTATCTACTAATTTGTTAGTCCATCCCCACCCCCCAAAATTTTGCTTGTTTTCTGCTGTGTCCATAGAATATTTGAGCGCTGTCACGTCGAATAATTTATTGCCCCAGAAGCACTTGCGCTTGTCCGAGCGTGCATGGTTTCCACTTTGATGATTGAACGTGAAAGAAAGTATACAAAAATTACAGTCAGATATTACGGTTACCACATTCGTCTGGAACTTTTTGCTACCGCACGTCTCGAAAGATTGTGACCCTGCTTCACTTTGGATGCTACCCATACTTTGCATTTAGGTTTACCGTGGGAGAGGAACACTGTGTTTTCTTGTAGCGGTTCCAAATGAGTGTGAGAGTTCTCTCAGGTTTCACGTCTGCTTTCATTCAGATAAAGACCTTTCAAACGGCGAATGTCTGTTTTCACTGAAAAAAAAAGCTTCCTTTAGGTCCAAGTAGTACAAACTGCTCCAAAATTGAAATTACAGTGAAACTACAAAAGCTTTTGTTGCACGGAACTTCAAGGGGAATAGACATCAAAGCTAATGGGCACTTATTAAAGCGGATGAGCGAACTTTGAGGCGTCTGCAGACATATTATACTCTGCCCTGCAATTACTAAACACTTCGACGCGCACACGGATGGGCGGTGCCCACACTGTGGGGACGCCTGTGACATCTTCCACATGGTGTGGGTATGTGCGAAAAATCTCCACCTGCCCCCTTCTTCTACCCCTTCCCGAGAGGCAAGGGAGACTGCCCTCCTTAAGTGCTCTTTGCTGTAGTCTGAACGCACTCTGGTGAGACGGGCGCGAGTCGGGGCCACGTGATGCGGTGTCCCAGACTTTAACGTGCACCTAAATCTGAGCGCACGCACCTACAGCATTTTTGCCTGCATTGATTACGCGGCCGCCGCAGCACGAATTCGATCGCGCGACGTGCCAGACAGCAGCCAAGTACCTTAGCCACTAGACCATCATTGAGGGGCTATAGGGGCTATAGGGCATGGCCACGTTTTGGCCCGCAAACTTTTTGTTTTGTTTCAAAAAGAAATATTTTCTCTCTCTCTAGAAATTCGTGATTGATTGATATGTGGGGTTTAACGTCCCAAAACTACCATATGATTATGAGAGACGCCGTAGTGGAGTGCTCCGGAAATTTTGACCACCTGGGGTTTCTCTAGAAAATCTTGCTTCTTAGTTGTTTCGAAACAGTGCTAGATTGGAGACGTGTAGGAAACAATTGACACTTATGCGCTAGAGAGCACTAAGTTTTCCAGCAGTTGAGTGAGTCGAAAGCGTCGGTCGACATCCCTGTAGATTTTGTAACCGACGCTTCCTCGCGGTGAGACAATGATGACGTCAGCTGTGCGATGCCAGTGGGCGCACTACCTCCAACCTTGTTCACCGCAAAGGACGCAGGGAGTGCACGCTGCTTCATGAGGACAGTTTTCTATAACTTTAATAGAGCTACGTGACGTTTGCAGGAACACAGCACGTAACTAATAAAACATGATTTATACGATGTCAACATGTAACTTGACTAGGATTACGTGATTTTACGTCTCCTGAGCAGTTTTAGTGATTTTAGCAAGGGCCTGTCACGTGAGAACAATTACACATTTTTTTGTGGTTACATGTCAAGCGACGGGTAATTGGCGATTTCGGTGAAAAAGTATGCATGCGTAATGTTACGCGATGGATCACGTTACGTAAAATTCTGTAAAAATAGAAAAGTGACATGTTATTGTCAGAATTAGGTCGCGTGGCTATTATGACGCATTGTTGATAAGACCATATCTTCCATGTTTATTTTTCATTTTTATGTCTATTTAGAACCCTTTATTTTCTCTACCGATCCGTTTTTTTTCTTTCCTCTTTTTTACCCTTCTTCTCTCAGATTTTATCTTTTTCTCTCTTTCTTGCTTTTCTTCTTCTCTGTGTTGATCTTATTTCTTTAATATCTCTTTCTGCCTTTATACCTCTACTCGTTCCCTCAACTAAGTGTCTTTCTTTCTCTCATCCCTTCCTTTTCCTAAATCTCTCTCTTCCTTTATCTTCTATGCGTAATTGTTTCCTGATCCGTTCAACTTATTGCACCCTCAACTAATTGGCACACGTTTACTGGAAGTAAAAAGTTGAAGACAAAAACGAAGACCTGGCTCACAATAGGCTTTGGATAGCGAGAAGGTTACATGGCGCTACCTTCTGTTTGTTTGCAGCACTCAGTGGTATCAAAAGCTTAAAGGATTCCGCCGGACAAAGACAAAACGAAACAAGCTTCAGCTATAGGTCTCCCCTCTTTGCGGTTTCTCCGAGCTAGGTATGTGACGTCAGCGCGTTTAATTGTTCTTTGTTTATTTTTATAATATATAGAAACTCCTGTAGTGTACATTCGGTTACTGTTATGTAACTTCAGGTTTTCTTATAATGGATAAACATTTAAATGCCTAGCTACGCTCTAGTAGTAAAATCCAAAGAAGTCGTTGAAGTCACAATGGTTTCCCGTTTTAGCGTCACATCCACTGAAATGGAGGATACCGATCCCAGATTATTATAATCATAATGTTATGAACAGAACTCATTCGCAAAAATCAATACCCTCTTGTGTTCCAGAGAAGCGTTGACCGGACGTGAGCATTGGCTACGACCTCGTTTGCCCTCGTGGCGTCGCAATTCTGACGTAGCTGCATTTCTTTCAAATATGTTCCATCATTTACTTTTTCTTCAACATGCAGGAACGTTAAAATTGTCTTTATTATCCCAATTCCTTTTATGTCAGAATCGACCAATTTTACTCGTTGGAAACAAGTATCTCTGATGAAACGGTCCGCCCCAAAACATACCAGAACAACTTGCTAGAAGGATTATGCACGAGAAAAAAATGGCAGCATATCCACGGAGTCAATGATGGAGAGTAGGGTGAATAATTCGTCCGTCCATGCGTCCGCCTGTGTGACCACCCATGCGTCTGTTCATGCGCCCGTCCCTGCGTTCGTTCATGCATCCACCCCTGCGTCCGTTCATGCGTCCATCCATGCATCTGTCTGTGTGTCCGTTCGTCCATCTATTCAACACTCCAAGTCCCATCATCTCGCATCTTTTTATCATATATTCCCCATATAAAAGCACCGCCATTCAGTGGACATTCTAAGGACTAAACGAGAGGTGGCACACGCACCCTTTCTTATGGCTTGCGCTTCGGCTCTACTTCCCACCTTCAACCACCTTGAGTTCATGGTGTATACTATAGTACTAGTTCACTGTATTCATGGCATTGCGGCCCAATGCTCGCTAAACCTTTCTAAAACCAAAGAGGTTACGCCCAGCGAGTATAACGTAGCAACCTTTTCCTGTCAGATAGTGCTCAATGTACATGCCAGTGGCTGCTAATGTGAAATGAGAGACAGGAGGATTGAGCTTTTAATTTCTTACGGCTTGCGCTTCGTATCTGCTTCCCCCCTTTAACCACCTCGAATTCATTCATGGTATATACTAGTTCATTGTATTTATGGCCCTGCGGCTCAACGCTCGTTAAACCTTTCTAAAACAAAGGAGATTACACCCAGCGAGTATAATGTAACAACCCTTTCTTGTCTGATAGTGCTCAAAATACATGCCAATGGCTGCTAATGGTGATCGCAGCGTGCGCGTTGACTAAAAGCCGAATGCTCCTGTCTCTCATTCCCCATTAGCAGCCATTGGCATGTACATTGAGCACTATTTTTTATTGTTAAACAACGCACAGAAGAAATCTCTCACCGGCACCACCTTGGAGGTCAAATGTTATACCTATTTCGGGTATGTGCTACTGGTGGTTACGTACTATGAGGGACGCACAAGCCACGCCATAAGGAGCTTCGCCCCTAAAATCTCCAATATCAGATTTCCCCTCTCAGTTTTGTCGACGCGGTGTGGAACTCAGTGAGCAAATCAGCTACGGGCTTTATGACCAAGGCATCTGGTTTTATTATCGTTGTGTCGTCTAAAAGGTGGCCGCCGCCTTTGTGGAGGTTGCTTGAGATTGTCTGCCATGAAGCGCAGGCTGCCAAAAAACTTGTACGGTAGGCGCGGTAACAACTAAAGATTGGAAATACACCTTCTCATACTGAACTGAAGAAAGCCGAGCCTTACGAGTAGAAATCTGAAAAGGACTGACTCATCAAGTTCTTCAGTTTACTTTGGTCCTGGAGAGGGAGAACATTGGTTCGTGATACCCTGCTGTGGCACGAGCGACGTGACAAGAATACGTTAAATTCAAATGCGCCTACGCAATTTTACTTGAAACAAGCATTCTGCCTATATTTGACCGTGGGATATGCCATCTTTTTCTCAGCGTCTTAAGCCCACTATCCTGAACATGCAAGTCTCTGACATGAAAACTGTGTGTGCTCGCTTTTAACACCCGTCCTAAGAAAAGAAAACGTGTGCTATATCTGTTCCATGTCTTTCTTATTCCTCTCGTTACTTTAGTTTCACCGTTAGGCTTTCCGGTCTTTGTATGTCACCCCGACACAGCGGTCTAAGGGTTAAGGTACTCGGCTGCCTACTCACAGGTCACGAGTTTTAATCCCATCTGCGGCGGCTGCATTTTCAATGCAGGCGAAATTGCTGTAGGCCCGTGTGCTCAGGCTTGGTTGCACGTTAAAAAAAACCCGGTGGTCGAAATTTCTGGAGCCCTCGACTACGGCCTCTCTGATTATCATATGGTAGTTTTGGGACGTTAAACCCCACATATCAATCAATTATTCATTCAGTATTGTCTGTGTGTGTTATCGAATAGGTATTGTGCATGTACATCCAGCTCCTGAGTTTTATGCCTTGCATCTGCTCAATAAAGTAGTGTGCGTGTACGTCCGTGAGTTAAAGCGAGGTACCGAGTTGCTTTAGTTGTGTTGATGTTTCTTCAGAAGGTGTTGCGTGCGTTCACTTGTTATTTTGTAATCCTGTCTGTGCATGTACGCTTATAATTTATGCAAACCGAGAGTCTTGAATAAGCTGAAAACTCAGATCTGTGTGTGTGTGTGTGTGTGTGTGCATGCGCGCGCGCGCGCGCGCGTGTGTGTGTGTGTGTGTGTGTGTGTGTGTGTGTGTGTGTGTGTGTAGCCTGAAACGCCGGAAGTGGTTTCAGTTAACTGTTTTCTTGTCTGGCGTTTGTGGCGCTTCCCTATGCATGGATATTACAAGTGACAAGGCAGACTAGGAACAAAACTGCCTTAAGCCACTTAGCACTGGCGGCCTCCAAGGAAGATGAAAGCCATGCACGAACTGCGTTCTCTTTTGCGAACACAGAAATTTATTGTCATATATACTTAACAAGTAATAGACCATATAACGTTTACCTTTCAGCGTCAGTGGCTCCGGTTTTGTTACCGAAATAATGAGTTGATATGCATGAAAAAGAGGACTTTAGGAACACACAGGATACCTCCTTAGCCCTCGGTCTCATTGCCTCACCATTGATGACACCTTGTTAGTTATGTAGGCAGAATGTTCTAGATGTTTAGTTGTCCGTCTTGTTGCCTCGTATCTGCCATAAGCATACCTTTTTGATATATTATGCAAATAAACAGCTGTACAAGCTGAAGAGCAAGTAAAGACTTCGATCTTTTAGCATTTTACATTACCTTGTATTAAGAGCTGCAGACATAACGGTTCAGCAAGGACTCGTACATGGTCAATGAGCTAAGTTGAAAACCATGATCATTGCATAATTTGACTACGTTTCTTTTTCCTGGCTCTATACAACCTCGTGGTTTAGGCTTCGCTTAGCACGCTAAACACTCGCCATTATCATACACGTTCACCAAACCGAATCCTATTGCTTTCTGTGACATGTAATCCTTGTGATTGCTTCGAAAACCGGGGATTATTGTGAAACCATGCAAGAAAATATAAAAAGCTTCATGAATGAAGATAACAGTAGTTCGGGCGCTACTGATTTTGTTCATGTTAACCGAAAGACCTAGTGGAGTGCCAGAGTCACTCACTGAGAATCTGCTCTAGTCAAACTTTTAGAACTGCAGCCGACGTGTGCCGCGAAGGACGCACACTCACTATAGTTAGTACAAAACGTCAATAATGTCTCATTCATATTCCATATTATTCCTCACGCTATACATCCTAGGTTTACATCTTACCTCTAGATTTGCTTTTCGTTTCGAGACAAAATCAATAGCGTTCTCTCTCTTCATTAGAAAGTATGGAATTGGGCCAGTTGTTTTTGCTTGAAAAAAAAATTGCGCTACATTTACCAGGACGATAGAAGGTGGGGTGGTAGCACGTTACGCAGAGCACAAGACAAGCGCAAGTTATAAACTGGGTTTCTTGAAAAAAACTTGAAGAAAAGCACCCGAGACAAGAGAAGAGAGAGCAAGCAAAATGAAAAGGATAGTCATGGACGTTGAAAAAAATACGGAAGGAGGAGTCTATAATTGACGCCTCCTTTATTCCTTTCAATGTCAGTGCAAACGCTTGCTTCTCAACGGGATGGATGGATGAAAAACTTTATTATACATATTAGTGAATGGGTGGAGTCCCTAGTCCGGCATCCCATTTGTATCCATATGACCTGATTCCAGTCTCCCTCAGTACGGCCTTCTGCTGCTTGTGAAAGTATTCTGCGTTATAGAGGCCTGATTTTGCCTTTAAGGTAGTTGTGATAGGCCATCATTGAGTCCGTAAGGATGAAGGTTGACGCTGGGTTACTGAGCACGAGGGCGATAGCGACCTCCTCCGTGCTTGTAACATCATCCTGTCACACATCGGGTGTAACACATCGCCCCTGGTTTACTAGTGCCACCGTGCACTGTCCTGTGTGTGACCGGGCGGCGTCCATGAAAAAGGTGCTCTCGTTATCTGAGTATTCATCATGGGCTTTGGTTCTGGCTTTGTGCCTATCTGCATGAAATGTGGGGTTCATATTTCGAGGAAGAGACTTGATGATGATGCCTGTCCGCCATGCCTCCGGCAGTCTATGTTTGTTCTTAACATGCCTTGGTGGTGTGATGGTTAGTTTAGAAAGCACCGCCATGCCAGTTCTGGAGAGGGCTAGCCTGATTATTTGATTGTTGAGATGGGCTTTGAATAGTTCTGCTGCGGTGTTGTGAAGCCCCAGTGGTTGGAGTCGTTCTGTAGACGTCCATCTAGGGAGGTTCAGTGCGTTTTTGAGGGTATCGCGCAATATGGCGTCAATCTTTAGTTCATATGTCCTGGATATTTGTAGGTAGGGATAGCTGTATATTACAAGGCTGACTACAAAAGCTTGAAAGAGGCGTATGAGGTCGTGTTCCTTCAGCCCTCTGTGCTTATTGGCTATCCGGCTAAATATACGGGAAAATTTGGAGGCACCTGTTCCTAAGTTTCTGTATTGGGATCTCGTTGTTTCCCTTGTTGCTAAAGTATGCTCCAAGGATTTTGATGTTTCTGACTTCTTGGACGTAGGCGTCCTCTATCTTGATTTTGAGAGGTGTGGTTTTCGAATATCTGTGCCGGAAAACAAGCCATTCTGACTTAGATGGTGAGCATTCCAGACCCGCAGCGTTACCGATTAACTGGACTGTCAAGGCTGCTTTTTGGAGGTTGCTCTCTGTGAGTTGCAGTGAGCCCTTGGACCATATGGTGACATCATCTGCGTACAGGGTGTGGTGGATTCGCGGAATTTGTTTTAAGGCGTGCGGTAGTTTAAGGAGGGCAATAGTAAATAAGAATAGGAATATCACTGCGTCTTGGGGGGGATGCCGCGGTTACCCATGGTAATAGGCTGTGAAGATAGATCTCCTATATGTAATGTGGCCATCCGTTCTTCTAAGAAAGCTTTCACGTATGCATACATTCTTAATCCACAGCCGAGCTCTATAGAGTTAGTCATGATGGTGTAGTGCCTTGCGTAATCGAAGGCCTTCTTAAAATCTATTGCTAGGATGGCTCTTTCTTGTCGTTGGGCACCTGGGGCAGGTAGGTCAATTATCTCATGTTTGAGCTGTAAAAGGACGTCTTGAGCTGAAAGAAGCGGGCGAAAGCCAAACATGGTGTCAGAAGCGATGTGATGTTCTTCTAAGTAGTCCGTAAAGCAAATCTGTATGGCTTTGTCTACGACTTTGCATCCGCTTGACGTAAGGGATATTGGACGTAGATTATCTATGTTAACGGGTTTGCCTGGCTTGGGTTTCTCAACGGGAGACCTCGGCCCTCATGAGTTCTGGAAGTGGTCGCGATGCGACGCTACAGGATAGGTGCTTGCGCCAACCGTGCTTCCGAGCGCATTCTTTCGTAGCTGCGACACACGTGTTTCTTATTCCAATATCATACGTCTGTAGTATTTGTTCCTTCGTGCTTTTTTTGTGTTTGTGGGCCGAAAGAACGCCGCCACCACATCACAGCGCAGCGCATGATGTAGCATTGCAGTGACGCCTCGCCATTGATTGCCCGCATAGTGCCACGAAGAGTGACACTATCTCCTGAAGCACCGTTTTTTTACAAAGCCAGCGTGACTGCCAACATTGTGAACACACTGAATGCAACACGCCACCCTACGAATCTATATACAACTTAACAAAAGTTTATTTCACATCATTTCCCGCGTGAGGCACTGCATGAGAGTTTTCTTCCCTACGAGCGCAAAACATCCGCGAAGGCTTGTCGGTGGGCGGGAGCAGGAAATGGCTAGAAGAGAGAGTGGTGAACAGCTATACTGGGCGCACCTGGCTGGCAATGATAAAATAGAGCTTACCGAACTCTCTTGTGAAGCTGAGTGATTGTTATTATTACAATGACTTGTGAAGTTATTCCCCAATTATAGGCTGGCTTTATTGCTACATGTTGCTTCTTATCAATTAAGTTTTTGTTGGGCTTTGTACAAGGATGCGCGAACTTAGGCATGCGGTTTGCTGGTTCGATGTACGGGAGCTAGGCTTTCCATATTTCGCGTCTGTTCTTTTTTTTTACCCGAAACTGGAGCTTTTTTTTGAAGAATAGGCTAGGCCCAAATTTCCTGCAATGCATGGAGGTTGCCAAAAGTTACTGTTTGCTCGAGGGATGGCGAATATTCGTGAGCCGATTTCGCAGGCATCTTTCTAATTGACCCTCTCTTAATCCCCATTCTTGATAATCTGGAAGCAATCTTCTCGAGCACTCACGCAAATGAACAAAGGGCGGCGCTAGATCATATTCTTCCTAACGTAGTGCCCTTCAGCGGGCGAATGGACGTAGAGAAAAAAAATACAAAGTTGATTCGTATTGTGCATCTTGCATCTTGTCGTCCTACATGTTCCTTCTACTCATCGAAAATGGTTTCAGCCCGTATCGTGTTTAAAATAAATCGACGCACTGCGAGTGAACTTTAGGTACTTGTTAATACTATTTCTCTTGTTTTTAATAGGTTTTGCACACAGCAAGGCATATATATATATATATATATATATATATATATATATATATATATATATATATATATATGTGTGTGTGTGTGTGTGTGACAGAAAATATATTTAAAATTTTCTATGTTTTCCATTTCTTTTAATAACGCAATACCTGATACACTGGAAATTTCTATATGAGTGCCTTCAAAGAGGCTACTGCAGCACCGAACGCTCTCCACAGCTTCACTATGACCTCACGTACGCATGACGTGCCATCTGGACGTAGTGGAGACATTGTGACTATCCACTAGTCTGCGTGTCTTGAGCAACAATCGATGAAGCTTCAGCAGTCTGCATTGCGTAAATTCATCAGACAATGACAACACGCCTAATTCAGCGTTAAACTATGCCTCAGTACCATGACCGCTTATCAATACCCTGCTATGACACATAAAAGGGCGCGTACGGTGTATTTTGCTGACGATACAATGTATGCGTGAGTTTCATTAAACTCACGACTTCAGAGATCGCTACGATAAGAGGGCCGAGGAATATGTGTGCCAGGAGCGCTTGTCTTCCACGCGTATCAGTCTCGGTGTGGCAGCCATTACTGCCTTCTCACAAGCCCATCTTTAGCTGAACACAATTCATTGTAATAATATATATGAGCTCTTCAGCAAGCCTAAGCCAAGAGAGTTACATAAAAAATCCCGCTGATATTGCCCGTGAAGCTTCAATGTCGTGTAGATAACGTGATTTCGTGCAGTCATCGCCTTTTTTGAACAGGTTCTTGCTAACAACGACCTTCTTGCAGATCATTGGTGTTACGTTGTGTAGAAACCTTGGACTTCACCTTCGCTTAGCGCATCATTTTACTAAAGTGCAAAAGCAATAATCGGAGATAAGCGAAAGACTATACCCACGAACCTATTGAGACGTGACGCGTGAGTGCTAAAGAAACGGCCCTGAATGAATACACAGGCAATGGCTGGCTACCCTAACAGCCGTTCAGCTTTACAACCGTGCGTCGAGCACACAAACCTTCATAGAACGAACGACAGTGAAGGCCGCAACCACCGCCACTCATGAACGTCCACTGGGCTGAAACACCGGTGTAGACGAGAGGTACAGTGCCACAAGCGCGCAACCCGCGCACGACCGGCTTCACCGGACGGGACAGCTGAAAATTACGGCCGCTTATTCTCCTAATGACGGCTATTCAACGGTGGCCACCACACAGAGGAGGGAATGGAAGCGTGCGGTGAAAGCGAACGTGGCTGACTGGGTTTCGCGTTAGTACACTGAAGCCCTGCAGGAAAGGCAGTGTGGGTCATCAACGCAGCCAGATGTAAGGGGACATTCGGTCTGGTTGGTGCTCTCGGGAGTCCCCCCTCTATTATGGCTTCCCTGCGGTACTTGTCTTTATGTACTGCATAGCCCTCCGCTTCGCTGATTTGCGAACGAAGGCCACAGCGTTCGTGCACCTTGTTGAGCTCAGCCGCGCGGCACGCCACAGAGTGCCTACACGGTGATGAAGTAATTCACGCTTCGCTGATCCAGCGTGTGCTTCTGGTTTGGTTCAGGAGCTTTCGTTAAACAAGCGCGACTTTCGCGGTCACCATATTTTCATCGCTACCGCATAACCAGCCAGACTGTCTGTGTACGTACCACTGTACCGGCCCGTGCCGTTAATTCCTTTTTTTTGTTCTTATTGAGGAACGCTGCACTTGTAGGACAGTGCCTAGTCACTGACAAGCACCACTTTCCGCATAGACACGCAAGTGCCATGGCATTCGTTCCTTCTTTCTGTCACAAGGTCATGTCCTATGGGTTAGAAAAAGTGTTGATTGTCTCAGTTACGTCAAACTGCATCCGGCGTTAACGCAACGCTTTATGCATCACTGCCCTTCAATGTTCGGTTGCATCCCGCATAGATCAACCTGACTTTCAAATATAAGCCTGAAAACCGCTGTTACATGGCGCTTAATAAACCTTGCATAGTGACGTAGTCAGGAGGAAGACGACTCGGCTTCAAAAACGATTGGAGTTCAGTATACAATGGGCTCTAGAAATCTTGAAATGTGTCGCTGCAGAAAGGAAAAAGCACTTGTTACACAGGAACCAAAGCTATGTATTCTTAACAATTCCTGAAGCACAGCAACTGAAGTTAGGCTTAGCTGAAGCGTGCAATCAACTTATTGTACCAGACATCTTAAAATATCTGAATATATTATTTTTGTGACTCAGGCAAGAAAAGAAGAGGGAGGAGACAGAATAGGGTGCCAATTATTGGCCTATTCTGTCTCTATCTTTTTTCTGGCCTGGTCTGAGTGGCGCCACAAATAATATATTAAATAATAAGCTTGAAATTAGCCCAAAAAAGCACTCCTAAAATATCTGATGGAATTGAGGTCTTTTTCTCTTGTTCAACCACGCGCTTGCTTCATTCATAAGTGTAAAAACCGCAAATGATAACGCAAATAAATGTTGGACGAATTACGTTACTTTGGCCCCGCCACATTACATTGACACCAATAATGCTAGGTCTACATAGCAATGCAGTAGCGTAGAGTGAAAGGCGCGGATGGTTAAAGAAAGGGAGAGGAATACAAGCATGTACAACCTATTATTTTCTTTGTACTGATTGTTTCATGCCTAACATGCGAAAATTATGCGCGGCGCCAACTGCGCAAGAATGCCGCAACAACCAGCCCAAGTCAAGTCAAAGCACTGCTCTATCTCCTAGTTGAGATATCTGTCTTAAATTACAGCTTCGTCCAATCAGACAAATGAAGTGGCATCCCGCACCATTAGTTTGGCTCTGTTCGACAGTAAAATTGCCGCTTTCAGTGAAACTAAACCTCTACTAATTGCTTCTTGAAGTCACGGGAACGATTCAAAAATATGTTTGTACGATTGTCATTAGAATAAAGCTGAACAAAAATGAAACGTGACTTTAATTCGATTCATCGCGATTTTGACGGAAACTGAATATTTTCCATCGTTCTCATATTATTGTTTCCTAAAACAAATGTGCGGTGCGCTTTGAATTTTTCCCAGGAGTGCGCAAACCAGGTGTGCATTTCCTGTCTCAATGCAAGGTCACCCAATCTGCGTATTTAGCAGTAAATGGTAAAATATATAATTTCTCTACCTGTTAACACTGAACAAAAGCCGGTTTATTAGGCAAAGGTGGTTTTTTTTTGTTTTTCTTTCAAGCGGTCATTTTAGTGAGTGCGTTATTGACATTGAAATTATTTTATTGCCGTTAGACCCTCCTACGCTAAATGTTGTGGTGCACATCAGTAATATCTGGGGTTTTATATTCCAAAACTATCATTTGAGTATGAGAGACGCCAGAGTAGAATGCTCTGGAAATTGCGAGCATTTTGTGTTTCTTGCGAGCACTGACAACGCACTGTAAACGGGCCTCTACCATTTCGCCTCCATCGAAATGTGACCGCCATGGCCGTGACTTCCGGGTCAGTAGCTGAGTACATTATTCACTATTTCCCCGAATTGTCATGCACATCGAGCCCTTTTTGAGCATCAGTGTTTGAGCTAATGGCTAGTCGTGTGTAATTTTGTCGAAGTCAAACTGGCGCTGCAAGGTTAGTTAACCATCTTATGCCCAAGCTTTTTTTCAATACTCAGCATCAAGAAAACTTTGGCATGCATCAAAAAAGGTCCACATATGCCAATTACATTGTCAGAAAACGTATATAGCTATAACGTAGCTATAAGGGAATTGGTTTCACACGAAAGTGAAACGTTTTTTTTTTTACGGAGGTAGTTGAGTGTAAATTGTGCATTGCCTCAGCTACAGCAACACATTGCAAAGTATCGTTAAGAACGGCAAGCAGCTCGAAACTTAGCATACACAGGACAAGAGCGGTATACACAATCAGCATACACAGGACGAGTGCGGACTAAAACAACGTTCACAGCTCGACGTCTAAAGCGTGCTGTTGAAACAGAGAGAAAGACGCACAAAACGAGCGCACAAGTACACAGAGTACAAGTGTGAACTGTCACACTTCTTTCTGCTTTGTGTGTCAACAGCGTGCTCTTTTCGGAAATGCGGCCACGGCAGCGTCCGAAGTGACCTTCGTTCTTTCAATAATTACTAGTCTCTTTAGGCACGTGCGCAAGAAAGACCACGCTTCACGGACGCGCCGCTTCGTGGAGGCGACGATCTTTGGAGCGCGGCAAATGCGAGATCGCCCCACTACCTCGCCCCTGATAACGAGAGTGAGCTATAACTTCGAAACGCTGAGGACTGCAAACAGTGTTTGGTGTATATAGCTTGCCATGGTGTATATAGCTTGCCGTCAGAACTCCACGCAACGAAGGTTTCGTGGCGCGGTGGTTAGTGGTGCGCTGACAACTGAATGGCTGTTCGTTTGATCCCGCACAATGAATGCTTGGCTTCAGAATTTATTTTCTTTTCAATCTCTTGTTATATATATTTGAATTAACCCCGTGACGGAAGTAGAACAGCAACGCCGTGGTGAACACTGGCATAAAACACTTTCGTGTTAAAAAAATTATGTTTATTTATGGGTTAGTTGTTGCTACTGAACAACATTATAAACATGTGGTATTACTTCACATGGAATCTAATGCAGCAGTTTTGGCTAAGGTTTATACGTGTGTACATATTTTACTTACAGCGGTTCAGAATTGTCTACCTGAACTTGCGGAACTTGCGTGTGTTCTTCTTTTACTGCACTGGGGCTAGTAATCACGCAATCTCGTGGCGAAAAATTGAGATAACAAGACGTACCATAATGCTAATTGTCGAACAAGTTGCTCGCTTACAACTTCCAACCCACTGCAAAATACTCAGCTATCACTTGTTATTGTCATGAGCCAAAGCATAAATAAACTTGACATAAAGCCTTACAGATGTGTAGCGGTTAGCTCGCTTCTCCACAGAATAAATAGTAACGGCATGTTGGGTGGCGGGTACCCTGCTTCTCCACAAAATTAAGAGTAATGGCATGGAGGGTGGCTTCCTACACTTCAAAAATTATGATGATTTATCGCGTGGGTGTACCTTGCTAGTGTACAGGTACTAGCCATCCTGAAGATAGTTTACAATGCGCTCTAGAAAATCACCTCTTCCAGCTGTTGCTATGACAATGCTGCGTGTTCCACGGAAGCGTCGTGTATTTTGGGGGGTGAAGCTCCTTATAGTGGCACCCATTCGTCCGTCGTAGTCGTAGTCGTAGTTCGTCTCTCGCAGTCGTATAGATAGATACATTTTAACCTCCGGTGAGAGATTTCTTCTGTGCGTTGTTGAAAAATCAAAATTTCGCAGCGTGCGCATTAACTAAAAGCCGAATTCTCCTGTCTCTCATTTCTCATTAGCAGCCATCGGCATGTACATTGAGCACTATCTGACAGGAAAAGGTTGCTACGTTACACTCGCTGGGCGTAACCTGCTTGGTTATAGAAAGGTTTAGCTAGCGTTGGGCCGCAGTGCCACGAATACAGTGAACCAGTATATACCAATAACTCTAGGTGGCTAAAGGTGGGAAGTAGACACGAAGCGCAAGCGGTAAGAAAGTGTGCGTGTGCCTGCTCTCGTTCAGTCCTTGATGTGTCCGCTGAATGGCGGTGCTTCTGTATGGGGAATATAGGATGAAAAGATGAGAGATGTAGTTAGTTGAAGTGTTGAATAGATTGACGTACGGACACACAGACAGATGCATGGACGGACGCATGGATGGCTGTACGGACTAATAGACGCATTGACGGACGAAGGGGCGGATGCATGGAAGAATTCAGGGACGGACGCACAGATGGACGTGCGGACGCACGAACAAACGCATGCACGGACGGATGAATGGACGCACGGATATTCAGGCAAACGGACTCATGAATGGACGGAAGGAAGAACAAATGGACGGACGGATGCTTCTCCTGACTCTCCATCATTCACCCCGTGGATGTGCTGCCATTTTTTTTAAATATGAGAGTCTTTCTTGGGGACCTTCGACGCAAAAACTTTGATCTGTCTGTCTGTCTGCCTGTCTGTCTGTCTGTTTGTCTGTCTGTCTGTCTGAACATTTGTCAGTTTGTCCACTATTACCACAAACGGGGCACTCGAAAGAGCACCAGACGATACCCCGAACGGCCGACCCCATCCGCAGCGCCTACCAATGTTGCTCAAGAATCAGAATTCATACTGCGCATTTGTAAATTAAAAAGCAAATATTGTGCATATCTGAGGGACCATAACAACACGTATAAATTCTGCATGTTCGTATTTTACTAGAAAAGACATAAATAAGTAATTCCAAGGACAATAGCGCTTATCACGCTGCGCTGACCATGCAGCGCTTGCACGGAACGGGGAGTGTTTTCAATGCTTTGCTTAGTCGAGACGGTGGTGGCACCCCGTCGCCTTGGGTTCTACACCTTATCAGCTCTGAGACGGGTGCGCACACTCGTCCAGGGCCGCGCGCTTTGTTTTCCAAAAAAAAAAACTGCGAGATGGGGCTCATGTCTCACTTGGGACGTGACTTGATGCGCTCGTTCGCCTCCGCTGCACGCTCAAGGCACTCTAACGCAGCGCCTCCGGAATACCATTCACTGATTTTCTTGCGCAGAACATCCAATAAATGTTTTGTTCACTCTCTCCACACGCAAGGCTATCGTCTTTCGGCGACATGTGCAGATTACATGCAGATACGAGGCCAGTTTTTTCTTTTGCCTTTTTCATCTATGCATGACAGACAGAAAAGTTATAGCCTTGTGACTAACTATTATGGTACCTCGTATAACTATTATTATTTGATACCTTGGCTTTTCATTCTTCTCAAGATAAAGTTAACACAAGCGTTTATTATTATATCTGCTTAACACCACCGCGTAGGCTCACTGTTGCTCGTGAGCAACAACACTTTTGGCGGGAGGAGGTGGAGGAGGAAGATGGAAGCATGAAGGACAGGGAGGTTAGCTAGTTCACTTTTGGCGGGAATATTTTTGCAACATACCTTGCGGCCACTTCATTCAGCGTACAGATCAATGTTCTACAGGCCCTTTTGATAGAACTCAAATCTAACCAGCTTCGCAGAAGCTTCCCATAGCTCTATCATCGAATAAAATTAGTCACTTGAGACGCTCGAACAAAACACAAAAGAAACGGGTTGCTGCTTTCTGTACATAATCGTTTAAAGGTCAAGACTCCAAGCAGTATTTGTTTCTATCCACAGAAGGCACTACAACTGTTATTTAGCAGGGTGCGTTTGCGAAAAAAAAAAAGATATTTTTAGCGTTTCAGCTCTAGGGCAATACTGGGCATCAAAAGGTTTTCTAGTGATATGTACTGCGTCACGATTGGTTGAAAAGGTCTCCTACGAGTGATAATTAGCGGTGTTCTGATGCAAATGCACGCTAACTCATAACAACGATAATACAATAATATGTGAAAAGCACTTAAAGATCCCCATGTTTTTTTGTTTTTTTTGTGAGCCATACGCGTACTAGCCTTGTTTTCATGAATTGATAAAATGTTCATATTTCTCGCGAATACTGGAGTGTACATTGCTAAGGAAGTTACATTATTCAGTCGTAATATTGCTTCAGTGCTCCATGCAAGTCTCTGAGCAAAATTTTATGCGTTGATCTCATCCAAAGTGGTAGTGAAGACGAAATTCGGACGCCTGTGATCGTGTCTTCGTCGTTCTATCTACGTTTTTAATTAGCTGTTCTACTCCGGCCTTCGTGCCTTCCACCAGACGTAAATCTCAAATATCGTCTCTTGAGTGGAGATACACTTAGTAAGCAAGAAGAACAGTTATGAAGCATAGATGTCGGCAATGAAGCTGTCCTACTATTGTACCAGTAGTCGGCGTCCGCAGAAAACTCTTAGCAGGTAAGTGTCATTAGCTAAGCCAGCAGATCATGCCACCTCGCTTGCACCAATCAGGTGTAAATGCATGCATTTCAAATATAGCAACCTTTTCGCGACATCACGTGATCTCACTCTCTAATATTATTTTCCAAACTTTGCGTCATCGCGCTAGGTAAATGTACAGGATAACACATACACTAGGTGGCACCACGCCGAAGAATCTGCGTCGCTAGCTTGATTACGCGGACGTCAAACGTGGGAGGACAGCTCATCTTGCAGCTGCAAGGAAGGATGCATCGCTCGTAGACTTGTAATGACGGGACATCAAATCGAAGAAGGATACCTACTACCTCGACAGTATGGCGGATAATGGGTGATTACGTTGTCATGAATTTTGAGTGACCTCTGTCAAACCTCAACAATTTTATTTTTTGGTATCTACGTGTGTATACGGTATTTTGGAATGATCCGTCTCTTACAGTATTCAAACTGTCTTAGTGAGAAGAAAGCAATGGTTTGATTATATGGTGTATTAAAAATGTTCTCGGTGCAGCAAAATACATCATGGGTAATAACGAAAAACTGGCTGCTACCTAATATCAATTAAAATTGCACCTGTACAATAATACGGAACCAGGCTACTTAAATTTGAACAAGCTTTGCCTGTGCTTGTTTTTACTGGCTGCGGTGGGAACAAAAGGGGAAGGCTCTAAAGTTGTGTGCATAGCTTTGCATTTGCCTGTGCTTCTGTGTGCGTCGCTGTAAATGTCGAAATATGATAGCCTTCTGCAAGCCTTCTTTCGGGCATATCGTTGCATTTTCAGCGCAGCATAAGAAACACCAGGTTTTTTGAAAGTGCGTATCTATGTATTTTCTAGCAAAGAAACACACCGCCTAATGCTCACGTATTGATGCTGTGCCTCAGATTAGCGTAATATTTGCTTTTTTTATCAGTAGTGTTCACAAGTATGAACGCAAACCAGTTCAAGTTTTCAGGGAATTCAGCAAGTGCTTGAACTGTAATCGAGGCGCCTAATCGTTTGACAGAGAGACAGAAAGACAGACAGACAGGCTTTGGTCTGTGCGTGCTCAGCGAGATGCTCGCGTGCCTAATCTGGACAACTCATGGCTCTGCCAGAGCAGAGTGTGTATAGTGCTCTAAAACGCTCACAGTTTATTATAAACTCGGGCACAGACAAAGACTTATGCGTTCAAGTATCGCAAGAAGGACTATCGTGTTTAAGAAACCTACCATTAGCACTTTGCGTGTCTATAGTCTCACGTCTGACATCGTTTTCGTGTTTTCAAAAGGGTTGGTCATCCAACCTAATATATGCCTAGTAAATTAACACCTGCCATTTAGGTCACTCTCTAAACGCTTTTTATATGCCACATGCGTTCAGCTACTCTGGCTGTGTGAAAAGCAAAACATCCCACCGAAACTCTTACAATGTCGCAGTGCATCACTAATATGCTGAAGGTAAGAAAACAAAAAAAAACAGAATGGAAGTTCAAACTGCGGCTGAATACGTCTCTGAATGCGCTCTATTATTTCTTGATAACTCTTTCGCGTTCCCTTTTTTGTCTGTTTACTTTTATCTCTTATTTTTTTATACTACGCTTTCAGGCGTTTTCTCTGAGAAGGCAATAAATGACGATGAAGGTCAGCGATTGTTACCAAGGAACTGACTGTACTTTTTTTTAATATGCATTGCTCATTCAAACTGATCTCTCGCGTAGGCTGCGCAAAGTTTTTTGTATTGTTTCTGCATTAAATCATAAAATTGTCTATATTCTGTATAATAAAGAAGAGTATTTGCGGCCCCAATCCTGTGACTAAGTCGTTTACTTTCAGTCTAAGCGTGTATCGAACCGTTCGTGCTCCTGTTTCGGAGCCTCTTTAGTGAACCGGAAACGCGCCATTGGCGATTGTCGCACTTAACGCGCGAGCCCACCGACACGGCAATTTGTAAAGCGACCCTTGCCCCGATTCGTGCCATCCTTTTAGGCACCAAAGCCCTACTGAAAAAAAAGAAAAAATGCGCCAAGTGTCATTGCTGTAAAGGTCTCAATATAGTGTCCATTACATTGGCAACGTGGAATTTTTTTTTTCTTGCAATTGGTACTTCTGAGCGTCATATAAAAGATTGAGAGGATGGGACAACGTCGACCATTCTGGCAGTGTCCTCGCTGCGAACGCCTCCAATATCACTCTGTTGTTCCCCCTTCAAGATATACGCCTGTTAAAGGGGTGCGGCGTTTTGGTATCATTTTCTCACGTTTAAGACAGCCTATTAAGGACGAGAGAAATGAGCCGAGGCATAGAATTAACTGCACGACGTTCAAGACATCTGACTCACATGGAGCTTCAGAACCCGTTTTACCCCTTAGCGAGGGGTGTGCCGAATCGTACGTCGAGTGCGCTTATTCGCTTTTTTTTCTCTTTCTTTCTTTTTCTTTCTTTCTTTTTTACCATGCGAGATGTTCGGTGAATGCTAGATAATTGGTGAAACTTAACGAGACAACTTTACAGTTCGCTAGGAATAGACTAAATGTCTACCCCCACTTGCTATCTAGCTGGCAGATAGATAGATAGATAGATAGATAGATAGAAACGGTACAAGAGACCTTAGTTTGCTAACAAATAATTGGCATTTAACTTTATTCCTAATTAGTTTTCAGGCCTGACACATTGCTAAAATACAAAATTTGTATTTAGATATCTGGTGATACGTGCTTTGAAACATCTGTAAAATTAATAAAAGGCACTTTATTCGCAAAACACATACACGAAATATATATATATATATATATATATATATATATATATATATATATATACATATATATATATGTATATATTATGAAGTCTTGGTTTGGATTACCTTTTATTAGGCCCGTGGAACCGGCAGCCGACAGCTACGATGAATGAGCCAAGATGATGATGCTACGCGACAACGATGAGGATGCATGAGCCACACATGATAATGATGATAATGTACCGGTGAAGTGGATGCGTATACTAAATGCCCACATCGATTCCCCCACGTGAAAGCGGCCAGCCTGGCCGCGGCAAGTCAAGTGGACGAAGAACGTCGCATGAAGGGCTTCATACGGGAGACATGGACGACCTCTGTAGTTCGATAACGGCGATCTGCTGGGGCTACAAGTGGCGTCACGCGATAATTCACTGGTGAAGTCTGTTCAAGAACTGTGTACGGCCCGATAAACCGAGGCTGAAATTTGTCACACAAACCAGGTGTACGAACAGGCGTCAAAAGGAGCACTTCGTCTCCAGGTTGGAAGGATACATCACGATGCGATTCATCATAAACTAGCTTTCTGTCTGGCTGGCGGGCTTCAGTGTTTATACGAGCTCGTTGGCGGCACTGTGCGAGTCGTGAAACGTATTCCTCTGCAGAGGATGGAGATGAATTCGCTTGGCAGGTAAAGAAGGAGACGTCCAGGAAAGAAGTAGGGGAGCGTCCATAAACTAGGTAAAATGGCGAGTAGCCGGTTGTTCGCTGAATGGCCGTATTGTAGGCGAAAGTGACGAATGGTAGAAAAACGTCCCAGTTTTTGTGGTCTGGTTGAATATAGGCGGCGATCATGTCAGCAAGAGTGCGGTGGAATCGCTCAGTGAGGCCGTTAGTCTGGGGATGATAACTAGAGGCAGTCTTGTGAGTTGTGCCGGAGGCCTGAAGAAGTTCGTTCAGTAGTTGTGAAAGAAAGGCCCTTCCACGGTCACTGAGCAACACACGTGGAGCACCATGACGCAGTATAATGGCTCGGAGGATGAAATCGGCAATCTCAGAAGCTGAACCAGTAGTAACGGATGCCGTCTCGGCGTAGCGCGTCAAATGGTCAGTGGCTGTTACTATCCACCGGTTTCCAGCAGCACTGACTGGGAGGGGGCTATAAAGATCGACGCCTACAACTTCGAATGGTGTGGCTGGGCACGGAAGAGGCTGTAGTGTACCGGCGGGAGCAGATGTTGGTAGTTTTCTACATTGGCAGGTAGTGCAGGACCCGACGTACCGAGCTACACTAGTGGTAATGCCTGGCCAATAAAACCGACTTCGAAGGCGATCGTAGGTTTTATGGTAACCAAGGTGGCCAGCAGTCGGATGGTCATGAAGTGCCCTGAGGACTTCGGACCGAAGCGATCGGGGTCGAACGGGAACCCAGCGCTGACCGTCATGATGGTAAATTTTGCGGTACAGCACCGAGTTGTCCAGCTTAAATTGCGAGAGTTGGCGACGGAGCCTTGCATTAGGTGGACGGGAACTGCCAGTGAGGTAGCCTATAATACGTCAACAGTATGAGTCAGCCAACTGTCGAGAAGGAAAATCGTGCGGGTCGTCCGAAGGCAGCTGGTCCATAGAGGCGAGAGAGGAAACCGCCGTAGACGTGGACTCCGAGGGCGTGTTGTGCAAATTGATGGTGGAAACCCCGAGTGGAGTCGCTGGTAGTGGGCAGCGAGAAAAAGCATCGGCGTCACTATGCTTCCTGCCACACTTGTACACGATCTCAAAATCATATTCTCGGAGGCGTAGAATCCAGCGTCCGAGGCGTCCCGACAAGTTCTTGAGTGTTGAAAGCCAACATAAAGCGTGGTGGTCGGTCACAATGGTGAAATGGCGGCCATGCAGATATGGACAAAATTTCTGTACTGACCAAACGATGGCGAGGCACTCTTGCTCGGAGATCGTGTAGTTCCTCTCGTCTGCGGAGAGGACGCGGCTGGCGTATGCAACGACTCGCTCTCGCGAAGAGTTGTCGCGTTGCAGGAGCACGGCTCCTAAACCGCGGCCGCTTGCGTCTGTGTGCAGAAAGGTCGGTGCATCATTGTGAAAATGAGCAAGTACAGGGTCGGTCGTGAGGGCACTCTTCAACCTGTCGAAAGCCGATTCACATTCCTGAGACCACTGAAAGGGCATACCGGAAGCAAGTAGCTTATGAAGTGGTGCGGCTATGGAGGCAAAGTTTGCTATGAATCGCCGAAAGTAAGAGGCGAGACCAAGGAAACTTCGCAAATCTTTTGGTTTGTCAGGGCGAGGAAAGCGAAGCACTGTAGCAGTTTTATCAGGGTCTGGGCGAATTCCGTCCTTGCTCACAACATGACCGAGTACCTTGATAGATCTGCTGGCGAAATGGCACTTTTTGGTGTTAATTTGAAGACCAGCGCCCGCAAGACAAGTCAGGACCTCGTCCAAGCGTTGCAGATGTTGAGGAAACGTCGATGAAAAGACAACAATGTCATCGAGGTAACATAGGCAAGTCTTCCATTTCAGGCCACGCAGCACGGTGTCAATCATGTGCTCAAAAGTTGCGGGCGCATTGCATAGACCGAACGGCATAACATTGAATTCGTATAGGCCGTCCGGGGTTGCAAACGCAGTTTTTTCTTTATCATCTTCGTGCATGGGGATTTGCCAATAGCCGGAACGCAAGTCGAGGCTCGAAAAGTATTCAGCACCCTGTAAGGAATCTAGGGCGTCGTCGATGCATGGCATGGGGTATACGTCCTTTCTAGTGATCTTATTGAGTGCTCGGTAATCGACACAAAATCGTACGGAACCGTCTTTTTTACGTACCAGAACGATGGGTGACGACCAAGGACTGTTTGAGGGTCGGATTATCTCCCGTTGGAGCATATCGTCTACGTTTTCTTCAATGATTTTTCGTTCAGCTAGAGAGACGCGGTACGGACGGTGGTGCACAATGGATGTTCCATCGGTCTGAATACGATGTGCTGTAGCAATTGTCTGGCCCAGGGTGGACGAATGAACGTCAAAGGAGTTTGCATGCTTTTCCAACAAATCAAGCAGCTGCTGCTTCCGTGAGTCATTCAAGTCTTTGTTGATGGCTGCTGTAAAGGCTGAGGAAGCAGCATGATCTGCAGGATGGCCTTTAGAGGAGACAGGGGTAAGGGGCACAACGCACACAGGCTGCAGATCGGCAACGCAGGCGACAGTAGTGCCCCGTAGCAGTAAAACTTTATCTTGTGTGGTGTTGGTAGCAGCGAGGACAGTTGATCCATTGTTGAAGCGAGCCACACCTGATGCCAGAGCTATGCCTTTATTAAGGCAACACGGTGACGGAGTGACCAAAATGTCACCAGAGTCGACGCCGTTGGACAAAACTGTCACTAATTGATGTTCGTTTGGTGGTAACTCGATGTCTACTGCAGCGATGAGTCGAAGTGGCCTGTAGGTTTCGTCGTTGAGCAAGTGGTCCGTGTCAGTAAGATGGACGACACTATGTGCACAGCAAATAGCCGCAGAAGCAGAGGAAAGAAAGTCCCAGCCTAAAATGAGTTCATGAGAGCACGGGGATAGCACAGCAAATTCTATATGATGAAGAATTTCGTCGATTAGTACACGGGCAGTACAGAGAGCGTAAGGGCGAATCATTGTTCCTTGGGCTGTAACCAGTGTCGGTCCATCATAGGGCGTCGTGACTTTTCGAAGACGGGCACACAAATCAGCACGAATAACAGAAAACGCAGCCCCAGTGTCCACCAAAGCATCAACGTCCACTCCCTCAACTGTGACCGCAATCATATTGAAGGGGCGCGCTGGAGGAATTGGAGTCCTGTGTTGGAATGCAGTTTGTCCTCCAAAAACTGCATCGCTTAGTTTTCCGGACGCCGATCAGAAGTAAGGGAAGCAGGCTGAAGAGGAGAAGAAGAGCGCCGGTAAGGCGACGGTGAACGGCGTCGGATTGATCGGTGACTACTGCGCAGTTCACCCGATGCTGGCGGAGATGGAGACCGACGCGGCGGTGACGAATAACGGCGGCCCTGGTACAAGGCTCCTGCGGTATAGTCCCGTTCGCGTATGTCATACCCTCGGCGCTCGTCTTGCTGGCGCTTGCGGCAAAAGCGTGCAATGTGACCACGATAGCCGCAATAATAGCACGTAGGCCGAGTCGATCAATGAGAAGGGTAGTACCTTGCGCTAACTGCACCAGGAGAGAGAGAAGTCAGAGGGACAGGTGACGGCTCACGCGGTGGTGATGAAAAGCTCGTGGGAAAGCTTGTGGGAGGTGCGGCAGCAACCGACGCGTACGTTCGTGGCGGGGACGTCGAGCTGGCGGTGCCTGGTGGTGCGGCGGTGGTGTGCGGGAACGATGGTAGAGTACGAGAGACAATGGGCTGCAGGTTGGCCATGTGGGTCATGGACGTGAGCTCTTCTCTAATGACATCCCGCAATGACGTTGAAGAGGACTGAACGGGACACACTGAAGGTAGTGTGAATCCCATTGATTCCAGTTCTTCACGTATAATCGCCCTTATCGTGTCTCGCAGGTTTGGATCAGTCGTGATACGGGCCGCGTCACTGTCTGATTGTAGGCGCATAGACTCAAGTTCTTCGAGGCGCTGACAGGTTGTCACAACGTCAGCAACGGTAGCCGGATTCTGGTTCGCAAGGGCATTGAATGCGACGGGTGCAATCCCCTTAAGAAGCTGGCGCACCTTGTCTGATTCTGTCATTAGTGTGTCAACCTGGCGGCAAAGTGAAAGAACATCCTCGATGTAGGATGTGTACGACTCCCCGATGTGCTGTTTCCGAGTCGCGAGAGCTTTCCTTGCGAGAGCCGAACGAACAGCCGGTGTGCCAAAGACATGGCGAAGCTGATCTTTGAAGGCTGACCAGTCGGGGATGTGGATGAAGTGGTTGAGGAACCACGTCTTCGCGACACCCGTGAAGTAGAATGACACGTGAGCGAGTTTGTAGGTGTCATCCCACCGGTTAGCAGCGCCGACACGTTCGAAATCGTCCAGCCATTCTTCCACATCTTCCCCGCGCATATCAGCCAAGGGATGGGGCTCACGCTGGAGGCTGTTGATGACGTGAGAAGGCGCGGCACGCGGTGGTTGAGTGGGAACGGCTGCAGCGCCGGCCTCATTTTGGTGCGACATATTTCCGGACACCTGGCCCAAGCGGCGACCTGAACGTAGCTCCAGGGGGTAGAGTGGTCGAGAGGATGGCGGGGGATCTAACAGCCTTCTCCACCACGTATGAAGTCTTGGTTTGGATTACCTTTTATTAGGCCCGAGGAACCGGCAGCCGACCGCTACGATGAAGGAGCCAAGATGATGATGCTACGCGACAACGATGGGGATGCATGAGCCACACATGATAATGATGATAATGTACCGGTGAAGAGGATGCGTATACTAAATGCCCACAATATATATATATATATATATATATATATATATATATATATATATATATATATATATATCTGCAGAGGATGTGGAAGATGTGCTTCACTGCACTATACGTCGGAAAGGACCCTAATCATTTCAGAGTCGAGTGCAAAAAATAGAATTCAACACTGTCGAAATTTGGGCTTGTTTGTGCATTTTGACGACTGAAAATAGCGCTAAGAAACGGGGACACAAGACGAGGACAAACGGCACAGGCGCTAACTTCCAACATTGTTGGAAGTTAGCGCTTGTGCCGTGTGTCCTCGTCTTGTGTCCCCGTTTCTTAGCGCTATTTTCAGTCGGCAAAAAATAGCTTCTCAATATTTCAAAAACTAATTAGACACAGAGAGCGAGTCTGTAAAACTAACGTAGGACTCACCTCGGGGGTTAGTTTACATCTACAAGACATGCACTACCGTTACGTCAAAACGCTGTCGCGCACCAGTCTTGTGTTTCATTCTCGTCATAACGAATGTCTTACATATCCACTTTTTAATAATGGTGCACCAGTTGAATACATCCACTCTCTTAACACCCTAGCCATATATTTTTCCGCAACAATGTCTTGGGATGCACACGTTGTTTTCCTGGTTAAAATCTATCTCGAAACATAGAACTTTTAGAGCGATGCAGCGCATCGTTATCGTTTACAGTATATCTACTTCTCTACAACTCACTTCTTTCTTCTACTCTCAAGTATGATGTTCTTGTGTGGGTCACAACCACAAATGCAAATATCCTGAAAATAGTCCTACTACAAAACAAATTATTGGACTAACTTGCAAGGTGCCCTATTTGTCACATACAGCTGAGTCGTTTGCGAAATTGTGCATTGTTTGAGTTGATTGATTGATATGTGGGGTTTAACGTCCCAAAACCGCCATGTGAATAGTAGAGACGCCGTAGTGAAGGGCTCCGGAAATTTCGACCACTAGAGGTTCTTTAACGTTCCCCCAGATCCGAGCACACGGGCCTACAACATTTCCGCCTCCACCTTAAATGCAGCCGCCACAGCCGGGATTCCATCCCACGAATTGTTTGAGTTCTATCACTATATGAACACAGAATCTGTCTTTACTATAAACAATGCACAAAAACCAAGACAAGGCCTTAAAATCTTAGGCAACCTTAAAACGAGTATGGTAGCACCGAACACCTGAAACTCAGCAAAGTGGCAAGTGGCACGGTGTCACACAAACTATGGGGAGCAAATGGCTCGTTAACATTTACCACCACAGTTAAACCAGTGGCAGAGAACAAATGGCATCAATATTGAAAAGTTATCAATAAAGGAGAGAGAGAGAGAGAAAACAAGGAGAAAGGCAGGGAGTTTAACTAGGTCTGAGTCCCGGTAGGCACCCCTGCACTGGGGAAGGGGAGAGGGGAAGGAAAGGTACAGAGGAAGCTCCGTGATATTTCTATGTAAATAAGTTACAATGTTGTTGATAATATCACAGCCATTATTTGTACACATCCTTTCAAGGTTCGCGATGGGGTTATCTTATTTTGTTGTTATTTTCTTAATACGTTTTCTCATCTAGCCAAAACTATTTCACGCTTGATTTTTTTCGTTGTTATAGCAATGTTCTGCAGTTTCCACCAATATGTACCAAGAACTGTTGTATACCTTGCAATCTGTTAAATTTTATAATTTGTCCTACTCACTGCGTGCTGCTGTCCTAAGCAAAAGGGGCCATAGTGTCTTCAAGCCACTCACTGTAGTAGCTTCTAGGGACAGCTCCTATCTTTCCTTTCCTTGAGATATGAATAAACTCGGTTTGATTTGATTTTGTTTGATAATTTAGAGACACTATGCTGCTATCTGTATAGATACTGCCACAATCACAGGAAAACTGAAATTACTAATTTCGCAAAACTTCGGCAAACAACGGCATCTTTTTTTCTCAAAGAAGCTGTTCTGGCAGATGCTCGGAGAGAAGGGTTTCATTTCCTATTCTGTTACAATAAAACATGTTCTTGCTCGTTTAAAATATACACTTTCAACGTGTTTTTAAATATTAGTACATTGTTGTCCATTGAAGCCGAAGGAAGCATAGCAAAATAGAAAAGGGTGTCTTAACTGCGTCTTCGGTGCAGGAGCAGTACAAGCTCTGTGGATCAGTTCAGCTCGGCCTCGGCAGAGAAAAGTTCTAAAGAAATGAAATATGCTGGTAGCGTGAAACCACAAATCGAATGTCCTGTAAAATACGAAAATGTTCACTCTTGCAGTTCATTATAAGTAGTGCAAGAACGTAACTGCAACACATCACATGACCTCTCGAAAACGGAACTTATGTTGTTGTATATTTCGCTCAGGCAAATCGTCAAAGAAAACGTGCTTCGCGTCAGTGAATTCGCCAGAACTTCATCTTTTATCCATGTGGAACTGCCGCAACGTCAGACGATGGTAGAATTGAAAGCCGCGCAGCTATTTCGCACCAGACCAAAGCGAAACAGGGAATGTAATTTATTTCTTTTGACATGTAAGTACACAACTACGGGTCTCTGTATCTGGTAGCATCTACTTTTCATAATGAGTGCTACATAATTTTGATATCTGTCCACGTAGTTCATTTCCCTCTTTACCAAAATTCACCTAAAGCCGCGATATGAGTGACTCCAAGATAACTTTCGCTCCCAGAAAAAAAACTCGACATGCACCTAAATCAAATTATGTTGACAAAAATTAGACACTTCACCCAATTTTAGGTTCTTCGGAACCTATAATTATGTTGATAGGTCTCTATTCGTTTGATGCGCATTTTAATGCGGCTCTTGTGACTGGGATTCGAACCCGTCTCTTCATTAACTTACGCTGGTATATGTGCACCTTTATATTGGCCCTGCCACTACTTTATCTCATTTGTAAATTAAAGCATTCATTTGATCATTTTGTTTGTAAGCATTTATGCGTCAGAGTGTGTTCCTGCGCCTGAGCTGTGTGTAATCACTTGTATGTGCGAGCGTGTGCGTGGTGCGTGTATGTGTGTTTCTGCAACGAAGACATCTGCTGCGTCGCATGCGGCGGAGCGTGCTGCTGTTGGTGACAGCGCCGTTAATCACAGCAGTAGCGTGGTCGGTAAAGCAAGTTACACAGCGGTGGGCCGGAAAGCAAGCGGCCCCCCGTGGCCTCGGTTGAAATTGTTTCTGCCGCAGTTACAATAAGAAGTCAAAAAACACACCTTCTCCTGAAAAAAGTGGACTATATTAAGCCAAACACGTAAAATATAGTGGGAAAAGGCTTTTTTTTTTCAAAAAAGTGTAGACTTTACAATAGAGACAGTAGAAAGTGCGAGGCATCATGCGGAGTGATACTGGTGTTTAGAGTCTGCGTTACTCTGTGCGCGAGACATTTTTAACCACCATACTTGACTTTTTGCGCAAACTTACCATACATATATATTCAGGTGTTATTTGATATTTGAGAACCCACGATGAATGTTAAATCCAGATATTCCACTTTAATAAACTCTTGAAAAGACTGACGACAATCGACTCGTGAAAGTTATCGTCATTAATATGAATTGCATGGGGTCAACAATACGACTTTCTGTCAGCGATGTCGAAACGGGCGTTGCTATTCACTGGGCAGGGCTTCATAAACATAATTCTTTTTTAAGTAAATATGCCAACACTGCGAAAAACGCATCATTCGTTTCAACCCACGCCCTTGCATAATAGTACTGGCGATTCGCTCTTACCTCGGGTTTTTCTATGGACTTATTGTATCATGGTATTGGCACATCAAAGAAACCTCTTTTGGTATTCGTTCCCGATAATATCTTGGCACTGGACAGCTTGTACAGGACAAGTGTCGTACACCATACAGTGGATGACGTTGGGGAAAATTGTCTAGTTTCTGCGATACCTAAGTTCTCAAAATGTAATTTCAAAAACTACGACAATATAGAGCATCGGAAAACAAACTGACGACAGAACCATCACGTTTTTACATTCGTGCTGCTTTTGTGCTTCTTTCAGCAGCGTAATATCGCGATAGATCACTTGTTTTTGCTTTTTGCACGCTTTATGCGCCAACATTATTTGCATTACGTGTTTACGGCCTGGTTTTAACTGAATAGAAAGTTGGGCGAGTTGGTGTATATTCATATTAAAAGAAAAGTGGCGCACAAACTTGTATCAAACTTGGTTTTAACTTGTATCATATATTCTCTCCGACCTTTTTTCGGTCGCCAACCATTTGCAGTGCCCGACAATACACGAACCACATTTTTGACCGGTAGCGAATGAGGCGGCCGATGCGGCAGCGAATAAGTTCTTGAATGTTATTAAATAAATTATCGAGCTGCGAGTGCGCGAGCGATAACAAAACTAGGTCAACGCATTATGGAGAGATCTGTCGCTTGCCGTAAAATGTGCAGCAAGACGCTTTTTTGGTTTCTGTTTCAACACCTTTCAAAAAAGCTACTATTCCGGAGGGTACCCTGGTTGTCAAGAACTGCGAAATTGAAGGGCACACAAATTGAAACTGCTCTATCAAGTAGGAAAATAGAAATTTTAACTAGACTGAAGAAAAAAATAATGCCATGGTAAAGACTGAAGCAGCACGTCGATGCTTATGTTAACATTTTTATTGGTATATAATCGACGTTCCATGTGATGCTAGCACTGGAAGTTTCGTAACATCGTTTCTGTGAACCTGGAAATAAAAAGTAGGTAGTTTATCTGTGTACTTTTGCCTCTTTTTGCACAATTATCTCACATACCATTCTTGCTACTTTCTCATCAATTTGCTATTCTTAGTGGCAATTTATTTATTTGAATGTACTTGTCTGTTCATTAATTTTTATTTACTTAGTTACTCATGCAGTAGTCGGAATTGTCTAGTGTCAGGCTGGTAAACTTTTGCCGTGCGTATTGTTCCTGGAAACGGCGCAATGACAAAATCTTGCCTTTATTTAACTTTAAAGAAGTCAGCTGGCACGACCTGTTCATAAATAAAGCTCTAGCTGCCTTTCCAAATGGGTTTTCAAAAAAATTATGATCGCTTAAGAGTGCTTCAAAACTTTGTCAGAATTGCTCGGAACGGGTATGTTTTTCGAAAAAAAAGCCAGCAACAGAGCGTATCTTTCTAATTGTAAGTCAACTATTTGAATCCTACAAATGCAATAAGGTAGCAGAAAATCGCTAACGTAATTTCATTATTTATCAATACAAGTCATGTTAGGTAGGTGAAGCAATGAAATCAAATGTGTGAACATTTTTATGCCACTTCAATGCCGACAACCTTCCTCCCGTTCCGCTGTCGGGCAAAACGACCATGGCCATGAAGAAATGAATGCTTAAAACTCAGTAAACTTTTGAGACTTTGCTAATTAGGAGAACAGGTTCCCACTTTCTAGAAGTAAATGTATTAACCACTCTGCTTATGAATAACACATGGACAACACGAGTAGGTATAAACTCTACTAACCTCCTGCACCCGCCGTTCAAAACAAATGCGAAACAACACTTTCCTTGACTGCTTCATTGAACTTCGTGTTCAGAGAATACGAACATTTTCATCACAACATTTAATGCTGGAATGGGGGACTGGGCGCTTCGGAAAAACACCAACACACAATATTTTATGCTAGAAACTCGTCTCTGTGCCTCTTTGCTCGCGTACGTAATTTCGGGGTGCGTATTCCGTGGGTATAACGCAACAGGCGCTGGGAAAAAAAGATGGAAGACGTCATGCCGATGCCTACGCTACAACCATTCAATGAAACTCTTCGCTTGTGTATAACTTCGACGCTAATTTGCCTTACTCCCGCTTCTGTTTATTTTCTTGCTGGAATTGCAGAGGCAGCAGTGCTGAACGCGTGGCACAGTGCTAAACACCACCTGAAATAAAAGGACAACGATATCGGTATTTCTCGAAAGGCGCTTCCTGGTTACTAGAACATTTGATTATTTATTGCACTTGTGTATCTTCGAAAAGTAAATTTAGAGACCTAGCACTGCTATCAGATAAACATTTTAGGCAACAAATAAAGCTAACGACAAAGCCACTCATATAGCGAAGTGAACCAGCCAATGACAAGAAACATTCTTAAAAAAAAAGATAACTTCGTATGTGTTCACCCCTGTGCAACCAGAAGCACTACAACAAGCAAGAAGCGATAACGCAAAAAAGTAAATGAAGAATGGAGACAAGCGGCTACTTGAAGTCAAGCTGACGCATGGTGTTTGTCCGATAATTCGATTTTATCATAATCAAACTCATGTATCGGCCTGGCAAAAACATTGAGGAGCTCCGTTAATACCCCGCACGTCATGACGTAGATTCATGCCTCTGAATAACAAAGAATATATTCCATTGAAGCCGTTTGCACTCAAGTGTATAAAAAAAGGTGCACCAAATCGAACGCGTTTTTCGAAGGTCGCAGGTTGGGTTCCTGCCCGCGGCAAGTTATCTTTTAACCCACTTTTTTTTCTTCACAGTTACCTTACAATTTGATCTAATAACCTCTTCTATACTTTTTTGACATTATTGTCTGTTTGATTTTAATATTATTGTGTAGAAACACGGAAAAGCGAGCCCTTAAATATACACTTCTTTCCCTTATTCCTTAACGAGCGTCTCGTACTGGCAGACTTGGTGCCTTAGGTTGTATACGAAGGTCTATTGGTCAGCTGCCAGCTCGTAATTGCTAACGTGCTACATGACACGTGACGCCACATAGGATCATAAAAGAGTGTGCCATACTCGCCGCCAATGCTACAGATGGCGCTGACTGACAATCCCACGTTTAAATTCATATATATACCCAATAAAGTGGCTGGGAGGACAGCCGCCGTAGTAGCTCAGTGGTAGAGCATCGAACGCGTTTTTTGAAGGACGCACGTTAGGATCCTTCCCACGGGAAGTTATCTTTTCCCTTACTTTTCTTTCTCCACATTTACCTTACAATTTGGTCTAATAACCTCCTCTATGCTTTCCTTGGCATTAATGTCTGTTAGATTTTATTATATATATATATATATATATATATATATATATATATATATATATATATCTGTGTGTGTGTGTGGAAGAGAAGAGAGAGAAAGAAAGAAATGGAAAGCTAAGAGTAACAAACGAAGCCCCCGGCTCCGCACTTTTTTCACGCTGAGAAAGATTACTGCAAAGCTGCCTTCAATTTTTGACATTGCAAATTGCCCTGTACTATTTAGAGAGAGGTCATCACTGTTTATCGACCCAATATGTTTAGCTGAAAACTTCTTATTAAATTGACAATCGCGAGGAGGCTTTTCCCATATCTCATGCATGGGTCATTTTGAAAGGAATTTTGAGTCGGAACGCGAGCAGTGTCCATGCCGATGTGCAGAACGAATGAGATCGAGAGGCTGGTTGTGCAATGGAGATTTCCGATTCGACAATTCGGTTCCAGCAGATGATGACCACATATGGTAACTCACGTGAATAATGCTTGAGACGTGTTACGACAACGCAGCTAAAGGAGAATATTATTAGGAAAATTTACGAAAGTATGCGGTAAAGACAACTCCCTCACTGACGAACGTACAAGACCACATCCTGGCTGAACACAATGGTAAAAGAAAGCTACATTGCTAAAAGAGAACTGGTGACATCGTACAACCGGACGTGTAAGGAGGCACTGCCCAAGCTAGCGCTGAGTCGCTATTCGCGAGAAATGACCGCAGAAAGCATACCCGACCCCCCGTGTGTAGCTATACGAGGTAAACAACCGCAAAAGACAAAGCGATGGTTCCTGCTTGGCTGGTGGGCCGACTTTTGCGCTGCCATGCGAGCTGCGTGCCGTGATAGCCAGGCAGAGAGAGCTGATGCATCTGAGGCTAGCGGAAACGAGAAGCCAAACGCGCTGATCGAAGTTGTTCGATCGACAGGCAGGACTGCCCTGCTCCCGTTGCACAAATCACTCTGCCCATCTGGGACAACGCGAATGGCACCCGCTGGACACTGGACCGAACAAACGAGAGGGGAAAAAACGAGAGTGGTGACGCGCTAGAGTAGCGGACGCCATCCGTCTTTTTTGCATCTCTCCTTTCAGCATCTTCTGTGCCTTGCTGATCTTGCGTCTCTTTTTTTTTCTTTCTCTTATGCCAATTTGCGCGAATGAAACCTCACGCCATGAGGCTTGGCTGGCGGACGAAGCGTGTCTCACTTGACTGCTCTCTTTGGATCGCAGTTTTCTCGTGACCACGTGTTTTATCAGTGCAACACAATATCTAACACATGCGTGAACGTGCTCTTACACGCATGCGAATTCATACCTATGAAGATCACTTTTATAAATACAAGTAACAATTGAGAAACTATGTGTACTTAGAATAATGAACATGAATTGATAGACTTACGCAATAATTGATTTTAAGGGAGACAGAAGATACAGATAGGTGTGCAACTTCTACTGCCCCTCGCTTTCTTAATTTTGAAGCAAACTTCACAAAATTTTGCAAGGTGCTTGAATGCGAATTGCACTATATGTGTTGTGAACTTGGCAAGAACCTGCTCTCTAAAATAAAAAAAACTACCTGAAAATTTTATTTTTGAAGGAGTATTTGGGTAAAAAGTTTTGCATGTAAAATGGTGAAATACCTTTTGTTATTACATGTGCCTGAACCAAAATAATATTTTAGGCATGACATTCTTTTGCTCAAATATAAATATTTTATGACTAGAATTTTAGGGTAGTTTTCTGCAAAATGCAAAAATGATATTCAGGTGCCAAAAACATCTTTTTTATTCGGAAAGGGTGCATAATGTTCAGAAAAATGTCACAAAAGTTTGCATTTATTTGCTCCAGTAGTTACAGTAAAAATGGTTCTACTGCGAAGAAAAGGGGTTTTTAAAAAAACGCCATTTCAAGGTCGAGTTGGCGGAGGGCGGTCCCAAGATAGGCACCTTTGGGTACATCTTCTATCACGCCCTCAATCTCGTCTCTATTCGCCCACGTTTATATAGTTTTAGCTACTCAGTTTTCCCATCCACGCTCGATCTATAGAATGGTCTACACTGCGCACTTCGCCAGTTGCCTCTCGCTCAATATGCAGAAACACCTGCCTCCAGAATCCTATATCAGTGGTCCACACTTTGTATATTTTCATATCTGTTCCACCTAACAAGCTTTATTTGATGCAATGTTGACTAGCTACGCGCACATTTGCATACATTTTTATATGCTTGTTAATTCACGCATTTTAGTGTTCATTTTGTTTGCTAATTTGTTTCATGTTATGTCTGATTTCCAAGCAGAATCCTTATCCACCCTTGCGATGTCTCTCAGGGAGACTGCAGTTTATGCTAATAAAAATCTTCAGGCGCTTTCCATATCGCGTAAAAGCTGGTCAAATTGTAGAAGCACTTGTCACCAATGCTAGCGTATTGTCTTATGAAAATTTAAAAACCGCATTTTCAGTCATCTCTGCCATTCATCCCCCCTTAGCCTTTCATTCTAAGTTGGAAAAAAAAGTGTACACACCGCTACGCACCAATAGTTACAGCGTTAGACTGTGGACCCGGTGGTCGCGTGATCAGATCCGAGCCTCGGCAACTGCATTTCAATTGAGGTTAAATGCTAGCAGTGCGCCTACTTTAGGTTCACGTTAAACAACAGCGGGTCGTCGACATCTCCCGAGCCCTCCCGTGCAGCGTTCCTCACAATCAAAGCGCCCTTTTTAGCAATGAAGACTCAAGTTCATATGACTACTCTTAATAAAAAGCCCACTGAGCCATAATATTCAAGTAGACTTGAAAGATCTCAGGATGTTCAAAAAACTTTTCAGCATTCTCTGATATGTTTTACTGTCCTATTGTAATAAATCCTAAACCACCTACTTTAAAAAACGCCGACAACAGTGCGCACTGACACATTAAAAGAACATTTCAAGAAAGGAAGTTTACCACATTTCACTTGCACTTATCACATGAGAATACAGGAGTCACGGTAACCACGAATCCTAACCAAAAGGTCTGGATTTCATGAATATCAGAATGTGCGACGTGACGTTCCGTGCGGCAGCTTCTTTCGAATCTTCTTTAGGCAATTCGACTCGGAAAGAAACAAGCGATCAGGAAAAACTCAGCCAAGAAATACACAAACGAACTACGCGTAATCTGAGCAGCTCGAAATTGAATGTCTAGGCTATCGCCGAGGTCATTCAGGCTCATTTTTTTCTATTAACTTTCGTGCTCCGGCTCGTATTTCTACATCACGGGAAAAGAAAATATTTCAAGTACAGATTCCCTGATGGGGATTCTTTTTATTAAAATAGAAATAAAGAAGCGGGCTGCTTGAATAATCGATGAACACGAGTCGGGCGAGCTGCACTGCATATCTTTAAAACTTTGT
This sequence comes from Rhipicephalus annulatus, assembly GCA_013436015.1. Taxonomy (NCBI): domain Eukaryota; kingdom Metazoa; phylum Arthropoda; class Arachnida; order Ixodida; family Ixodidae; genus Rhipicephalus; species Rhipicephalus annulatus. Next base: position 649,801 of record WOVY01010301.1, on the reverse strand, counting down.
TCGACGATAGGCTAATGTCAAAGGCACTGCAACAGGATGTATTAAGAACCACCACAGTACATACTTGTACCACGAGGTCACGTTTCAATGAAGCAAGATAAAAAGAGTAATGAAAAAGTAAGAGAAGGGAATAAAAAGTAACTACATTCATTTCTGCGTCGCAGTAATTTGTTATTTTCCTACAGGGAGGTCGCAGCGGTATTTGTTGTAGCCTGTACTTCACAGCCGATGCGGACTCTGGAAAAGGTTCTATCTTGCCTACCACTGCGGTATCCTGCTGCTTTTGTTCCAGTGTTTCTGAGAGCATACATACATACATACATTCATATATATATATATATATATATATATATATATATATATATATATAAGGGCGTTTTCTCACCTAGATTTACGGGAGTGCAAGAGTGCATCAATAAATTGATTTATATTTTAAATGTGGTTTGTAGAGGCGGGGAAGTTGTCTCATCATCATACGAGGACCTTCAGTGTGAGTATAATGAAAACAAGTCAACAGTTTTTATATGACCCCCACAACCAGACAACTTACGCAGAACGCACTCTGGTTTCATTATTACTCTGTATTTTTATTCTATATTACTCTATACCAATATATATTACTCTATTATAATTACTCTATTCTTTATTACTCTGCTCTGTTCTATTACTCTATTCTATATTACTCTATTATTCTATACCATGTCGTTCATTTCACCAGAACATTTCGTTCATTTTCCCCACTCAACGCCACGTATTTCTTCCTCCTTTTTTTATCTCTCGAAAACCATCCAGCCAATTTCGAGGACCACCTTGGCGTTACCGCAACGGTAATGAAAATGCGAGGACACTCTCGCCAGCCACAGGGTGAAAATGGCTTCGCGAATCGGGCCGGTTGTAATATGTGTTCCCCCATTTGCACGCCCAAATGTTGCCCGCAGAATAGCGCGGTATCACGTCTCTCACGACCTCGGCTCGTTTGTTCGATGGTTTCCCCTAATGAGAATACCCGACAGAAGCCTGTCCCAGAGCTTCTTTTTTTTGAGGGGGGGGAAGGGGGAAGGTTTTCTCTCTTGTGTTTCTTTCCATCCCTTTACGGCCTACTGCTTATTTGAAACTTATTCTTTCTTTCAGTCAATGTATTCGTATATTTCCATTGCGGGTGAAGTAGGGTGTGCCGGTTGGAGTACCGTTTTGTCTTCAGCACCAGCAATTCGCCAGACGCCGAGAAGGGCAAGCGAGATGTTCTATTTACGCCGAAACCAAATTGTGACAGTATCACACGTTTACAAGTAAAGTGTATAATGAGTTACTCATATCGGGGGTGTCATTCACGTACGCGCAAAGAGCCAGCCGGCTACACAAAAGCAGTCCTCAAAGGTGCGCCCATACCATCCATATTAATAATAATAATAATAATAATAATATTTATTTGATCTTGACAACTTCAAGAAAGGTACAGGAGCTAAAGGCGAGCAACGCCTGACAGGGGCCCCGGTACCCGTAACATGTTACAACATCATATTACATGGCATAATAGTAGTTCATTGGCAGTAAACAAAAATATAAAAAATCGTTACACATTTGATATACAATGCATAAGGAATACAAAGTCTTTCGCATTCGTACGTCCACATAGTTACTGTGCTATTTTATTCTTTCTTTTTTTTTTTTAATATTGTTATGCGCAGTCCTGGAATAAGTTATCTATAATGTGGGATTGTCGAGTTTCCGCCTTTTTTTGATATGGCAATCTAATATATTGAAGTTACTTTTTAATTTAAATGACCAGAATTTGTATTTGTCTGAATAAGAACGAATCATCTGACGCTCCGGCAACGGTAGCATGACGTACTTCATTTATACCCAACGCCAACTGTGTAGGCACGCTCTCTCGCCAATCTCCCGAGCAATCATCGCCATTTTGTTTCATCTGGGCATTGAGAATTCAGCAGATCTCACGTACAGTGGGAATCGATGATATGCGAAGCACGAATAAGGAATGTTGATATGTCACTCTAAAATCAGCACAAGGTTACGAGGTGAAGTAAATGATGTCGTACGTGACTTACGTGTCATGATTATCATATTTGGGTGTGTCGTTTACCTTCGTCATCTATTCAAGTCACGTGATACTAAACTTAGTATATGTGGAGCTGGCAAAACGGCCACAAGCACGCTATGAGCGTGGTATGTTGTCATTTTCTTAAACGACACGCTTGTCAGCATTATCATGTTTGCAGCAGTCAAAAATTTTCTCAATTCATTGACGTCACGTAACACGAAACTTGGTATACGTGGAGTTATTAAAACGGCCGCGAGCACATCATGAAGCGCCCAATATACTCCTATGTAGCGTTGACGCGCGTGCACGCAGGGTACAGTGACACTACGTTAGCAAAACACGACCACTGTACAGTCTGACGCTAGGCGCGACCACCGTCTGTCAGCGCGGCCCGACGGCAATTTGCGCGGAATGTGACATGCTGCATTTCGCACTGATGCGTTGCCCAGACAACATTGCGTCTCCACATTATTCATGCGCCTCCCCATTATTCATGCGTTCACACAGAGTGGCATATTCGTCAAGCCATCTTACTCTGCCATGATAATTTCGGGTCACGCCAAGTTAAGGGAGTGCCCACGAGAGCACCTAAACATAAGCGTGAGATAGATAGATAGATAGATAGATAGATAGATAGATAGATAGATAGATAGATAGATAGATAGATAGATACGCTGAATGTCGCCGGAGTTCGCTAAGAAATGTTTCGTATTTAAAAGCATGCACTCGACAAGCTTCACTTGCAGGGCTTTCCCTGACAAAAAAAAGGTCTCGTAAATTCTTTAATCTATACGACAAATAGCTACCTTTTTTTATAAGAATCTTTCAGAAGTTTACCTCTGATGGTAGTGTCTTCAATGAAGGGTGAGAAAGACGCACCGTTGAGCTTGTCGAAGTGCCAATGTCTGCACTTCCTTCCTGCGGTATTGCGCAGTGTTGCTGTGTATGCAACGTAGAACCTAATCATACGAAGAAATTCCTATGAATTTCTTTGTGGCCTATTGCTTCAGACGGGTGGTCGTTGCAGGTTACAATTCTTAAGCCTTCCGCCATCTCGCGGAATTCCGCGTAAGCGATCTTCAAGGTTTGGCGATATCGGTTCGGCAAATTTGTATCACGTTAAAAAAATCACAAATTTAAAGAGTTTTCTTCATGCCCAATCACAAAAGCTTCGCCAGTTTTCAACTTTCCTCTGTGCAATCCATTGCGGCTCAACTTATAGACCGAGAAAAGGACTCATTTCCGGCAGGAGAGGCTGCGGGAGTTTCTGAGAGTCAGAAAACTTCGATTTGTCCACGGTCAAACCACCGCATTATGCACGATCGCGACATAATGCGTCAGTGGCAAACCGAGACACTTGGGTGCAGCCGCTTGTTCTATCTCACCCCTTCTGTACTCCACAGTGAAGGCCGCACGACATTCTGGTTAATTGGCTCGAGTCGCAACAATACCGCGATAAATAGATCAGATACGCACTGCATGGAGCCTAGCGCGACATTTTCTGCATGATTAAATACGCGTAATATCTCTGAGTGAGTGACTCGGCGTGTTCAGAGTGAGCCGTCAACCATAATTATCCGAGCGGCAATCTATATATAGCGGCAACTGTGTGAAAACGCACTTCACTCCGGATGGCTGAACACAATGCCACGATGACCTCAATCATTGAGCATCTCCGAGGGGCACTTTTTTTCTGCACCACTGCAGATCTGATCCGCTGAGCTCTTTTTCTGGTTTACACTCATGGAGTGATGCGGAATGTAGGCCTTGTGAAGTCCGTTGATATCATGAAGGGAACATGTCAAACTATAAAAATAAAGAAACTTTATAATCAAGGCAGTGAGGAAGGGATCTTGGGAATAATTAAACACATATGCAACTGGGCGAAAGGCATGTCCGCGTTACTTTAACAATATCTTCGGCAAACACGAAGAAGGGCATGATGGCACAAAACAAAAAAATACACACAACGAAAACACGTCCGTGCATTAGATCGAAGTAAATGTATATCTGGTTGCGTCTTTCATAGTGATACTGATATGACGTCACCTTGTGGAAAGAGTGGGACCAAACACGCTGCAGCCTAAGAAGAAAAATATGATAAAGCAGGATATATGCATGGTCGAACGTCCCAAAACCACGATATGATTATGAGAGACGCCGTAGGGGAGGGCTACGCAAATTTCGACCACCTGGGGTTCTTTAACGTGCACCTAAATCTGAGCACACGGGCCTACAAAAAATGATAAAGCACTAAACTAAGCTAGCAAGAAAGCAGGATTAGTGGCATCGTTGTCACTGCTTTCGGTGTCTATAGGTCCCTCAACAGGAAAACATATTCGGGTTCGCAGTCAGCATCATTCTTATATTTAGCAAAAACAACAGTGAAGCTATGAAGAACATACGATTAGAAAATAGCTTTCAAGCTGCAAGGACCACCAGGCTGTTGGGAACTCGAACGTAGTTACGTCGAAATTCAATTCAGTGTGACGAAAAGGCGTAAATACGGCGCGCGCAAACAACTCAACCGTATTTTTTTTCGTATTATACACGAAATTGTATCCCAACGTGAAATTGCAGCACTTCAGACTCCGGCGCGTGAGCACCATGACGCAAGATTTAACGTGGCCCATAATTACAAGAGGCTTGGTTAGAAATAAAGCACAGAAATTTATCAATTGTTTACATAGCTTCTTGAGAAACCGCAAAAAAAGAAGGGTGATATCTGAAAGAACAGAGCAAATAAACCAGAAGAAGCAAAGGTGGACCGGTGATTCGGAACAGACAGGCGCACTCCGTCTGCAGCACGGTGTTTTCCTGTTCATTACACAAGCATGGCTGCGCCTGAAAGCAGTCTTCCGTCTTCATCAAGTTTCACAGCCTGGCCTTCCAACTTTCTGTCGTCAGCGCTGAACAACAATACCGTTGCACTCACCCTCTTGTTCACTGCGCACCGCTGTCGGCTCATTTACTTATTTTGCACTGTCCCTCTCAGCCAGTACTGTTCATTTTGTTCTTCCCGAGACGAAGTACGATGCTCTCGCCAGCATATGCTTGGCCCGTGTTTTGTTTTTCCAAAAGCAGCCGACAAGCACCGAGCCGCAGCTGCCGGTAGTGAGCAATACGCGCCACTCAACGAATAGGTGTTGGTATAACCGGCTGCGTCCTCACCTATGTTTTTTTTCTCTTACTCTTTCTTGCTGTGTCTGAATTTTATTTCGTGGCGTCGTTGTTTTTTGCATGCTGGAGCGTCAAGACTGTAGGCGTTTTGATCGCCTTCTCGGTGAAGCGAATTCGCGGCATTGTTTGCTCGCATGATAAATTGACAGAGGGTACTTCCACGCAACACGTCTCAAACATTTTGGTGACCATCTCTGTTGTACTCGAAAAAAATTGCACCAATTTAATTCATTGAATACAGTTCATTGCTGGAATATTTCAGATAGAAAAACATTCTTGGTCTCGTTGGTGCCTTCTCCAAAAAAATCGCGTTCATTAGCGGCATAAAAACAGTGAATTTTTTGAATATTTTAGAGAGAAAAAAAATTTGAGCCACGTGGATGCTTTGTGAACTTCCCAGAATTTTGTCTAGGTGTTGTTTGAGAAAATTTGTTTCAAGAGTAGTGCTCCTTCTCAGTAAAGCAAACCTGCTATACGTATTAAGGAATGGCAGTTTTGTGAAGTGTTTGAATCTCAGTAATATTAGCGCACTTTTTCTGCCCCTCATACCTCAAAGAATTTATTCAAAATGTGTTCTGATTTTTATTTGCGATTCTGCACTTTCTATGAATATTTAAGTTATGAACCTTAATTCTCAGAAGCTATATTTCGGAGTATATTTCAAAATATTTTGAAACCCCTCTTGCGGGTAAACTTTACAAGAATAAATCCCAAAATTACGAATCTCACAAAATTAATTTTGTTGTCCACATTGAGACGCAATTTGCTCCATGTGGTGGTCCAGTTAAAAATCGCCTTCATGCCTCCATCAGAGGCAAACGAGCAGTCATTTTTCTATGACAGATTTATTTTTACAATTCAATATTTAATAAAATAATTTTTAAAGTTTCCCATTTAACGTAACAGAGAACTTGAAACGGAAGCTGCCATGTAACCAAATGGGAAGATAGCCGCCAATGAAAGACTTCGAAAATTATTTTCGTTATAAAACGAAATTCTAGTGACAAAAATTGCCACACAAGAACTGTTTTGTGGTTTCAAATTGAGGTATGAGGGTAATTTTTAACAGTACCATGGTTCAAATCGCGTCTAAATGTAGACAAGAGGGACAATTTTGTGAACCTTGTAATCTTTTTATCGAAGAGTTCAGCTCTTTGAAGGGTCTTAAGTTATTTATTATTTTCCCCGCAAAGTAAACTGTTTGTGAAGTAAGTATTCATTGCTCAGATATTCTTACAAAGTACCATGTTGCAGAAGTAATAAATGTGAACATAACAATTTTTGGGTAAATTCTTAGTGGCGTATGTGGTGAAAAACTCCGCTAACATCACAGAGCTTCAAACATCTTACACAAGCAGCTTTACTTATTATACAAAAAATCAAGTATTGAAAAAAGGAGCGCTTATATTTAAAATCATTTATTCCCAACCACACGCCGACAACACTCTCACAATTTAAGAAGTCGCCCATATCACCAAAAAGTTCTTCTCTCCAAAATATTCTAGCAAATATGGGTTTTCGAAACAGTTAATCAACACAATTTTTTTATACATTTGAGATAGTCATTAATATGGCTGAGGGGTTTAGCGTGGTATCACCCACGAGGAACGTCTGTAACACTCATGCGTCATTCTGGTGCAGTGAAGCAGCTCTTCTGCAGAATCTGCTTCTAAATATACGTGTCAATTGGGTATAATTGATCGGTTGAATGCGTGTACCATAACTTTCCCTTAAAAGCAAAAGCAGCGCACCAGTCAGGTACTACAGGTTTTCCCGCTCAATTTAATCCAAGTGCCACCAAATTAATCTAGGCGCCAGTCAATTTAATCCAGCAGCCACTGAAATTAATCCAGGTGCCATTCATTTTAATCGAAGTGCCACTGAAATTAATCCAACCGCCAGCCGATTTAATCCGGACGCCAGCGAATTTAATCCTGATGACATTGTGACTTCAAAACGACCCAGAATTTTTGGGAATGCGTGGAGTAAATAGCTTTGGAGTTAATTTTCCAGGGAAAACCATGAATGAGTCACTAGTGACCCAATGTGACTCGCGCGACTTTATCACGCCTATCACCCGCGTAAGCACTATTCGCACCTTCGACATGCCTATCAAAGGCAACGCCATCCACACAATAACTTGATACTTGTTAACCAGGCCAATGACCTCATCACGAGTGACTTAGGTGACGTCCTCACGCATATCACCCACGCACACACTGTCTTAACCTTTCGTGATGCATATCAAATGAAACGTCTTTGAAAGGGCGGGAGCTTGATACCTAAAACTTGGCCAAGTGTCACAGAACGAGCGCTAAAAATGGGCGCGCCGCCAAATTCTTGCGATAACGGGCGGGAGAAACGCTGCGAGGTCAAAAGAAAAAAAAAGAAAGCAAACGTCCAAGGCACCCCGGGCGCGCGCTCTCCCCTCGGAAGCGTGGCTTCGCCGACGAACCTCCTCACCCCACATCGGCGGTCCAGCAAGCCCGCGATTTTTCTAGATGGAAAGGGGCGTGGTCATACCGAGTTGATTCATCCGCCGCGGAGGGCATTCCAACCGTCTCGCCTCTCCCCAGCCTTCGCTGCGTATCGCGCCGACGAAATGACGAGAACCTTCTGGAATCTCGCACGGAAGGTATTTAATCGAGCGGCCGAGACGAGAGATCAGGAGAAGACGGAAGTAGCGCCAGAGCGCGTAGGGATTCCACCGTGTAGTCGGCGAAGGTTCTGTCTGTAGTGACAGAGCAGGAGAAGAAGAGGATTTCCACATTGAGGGGTGAAGGCTCGAGCTACAGGCAAGAGCGTGTGTCACCGCTATCGAGCGAAGGCGCGTGGTAACAGCTGCGTGTCGGAAGCCGACGTGTTTCGGCGAAGAAGTTGAAGTTTGAAGAGTGGCCATTTGAAGACGCGAGGTTTCCTGGAAGAGAAACTTCAGGGGGCAGCGGAACAACAACAACGCTGGACTTTGAGTGAGTGATTCTCGGAAGAGTATCATTCAGACTTTTGTTCCAAGGACTTTGGACTGAATAGGTTTTCCATCTCTTTAGTCTTTAAGTGTCTTGGTTGTTCAATGCATGCGACTGCATTTAGTGTGTATTGTTGTCTGTGTCCGTTGTTTCGAGTGTGGCTGATTGTACTGTGTAGTACGTTGTTTGATTGGTGACATATTGTCCGCATCTATTGTGGAGTGAGCATATTTGTGTGTTGTTTTCGATCTGCCATTATTGAGAATATAATTGTGTTTTGTTTTTCAACTCTCGGCTCTGACTTGTTCTTTGGGCCACAGCCGGCGTCCGCTGGCGCGCCAAAAAGGACCACTTCTAAATTGTCCACGCTTTCGTGGTGCGGTTCGGGGGGCCGATATTTCGGCCCTTGGAATTAGCCCGGCGATCGCCTCCCTAATATACGGGACCTGTGTGTGACAATTATTCTGGTGTCCGCGACAAGACCTTTTGGTGCACAGTGTGTCCAAAGTAGTGAGAAAGAGCCTCGAGTTGTTGATAGTGCTATCGGAACGATTTTGTGTGTTGCTCAGTGTTCTCGTTAACGAGTGCAGTGCAGTGTTCCGATAGACTGATTTAGGCAGATACTTTTTACATGTGGCAACGTTTTATTTGCGAGACACCATGGATCTCGAAAGGTTAGTTGCTCTTGGTCAAAAGATGGGTCTTTCTGGCGCCGAACTACGGAAGTGGGTAAGCCAGAAGGAGAAAGAGGCTGTGGAGAGAGAGAGGTTGGCAGCTGAGAGGGCCAAGGAAGAAAAAGCAGCTGAGTTGGAGAGAGAAAGGCTGGCTGCTGAAAGGGCGAAGGAAGAAAGAGAGCAACAATTGAAGTTAGAGCTGGAGAGAGAGAAGTTGGCAGCCGAAACGGCGAGAGAAGAAAGAGAAGCGAGGGAGCGACAGCTGAAAGAAGAAAGAGAAGCGGAGATGGCTGAAAGGAAGCGGCAGCGGCAGCACGAGATGGAACTCGAGCGGCTCGGTTTGCAACAGCGAAGTGAAACTCCCGTCCAAACTAGAGTTGAAAGCAGCGAACGGGAAGATCACGGCTTCCGGTTGAACCCAAGCAAGCTGCTCGTAGCGTTTGATGAAAGGAAGGACGACCTAGACGCGTACCTCCACAGATTTGAGACGATTGCGAGGAGCCAGAATTGGCCGGAACATCAATGAGCAACTGCTTTAAGTACCTGCTTGAGTGGTGAAGCGCTCAGTGTGTACGGAAGGCTGACGCCGACCGATGCAGCCAACTACGCAAAGGTGAAAGCTGCTTTGCTGAAGCGATTTAGATTTACTGTGGAAGGATTCCGGGACAGATTTCGGACAGGAAAGCCATATGATGGGGAGACGGCTACGCAGTATGCCGCCCGACTTTGCCATTGTTTCGACAGATGGATTGAACTTTCAGGGACAGCACAGGAGTACGATGAGCTAAGAGAGCTCCTAATTAGAGAACAATTTCTTACTAGTTGCCACCCAAGCCTGTCGCTGTGCTTGAAAGAGAGGAGAGCTAAGTCACTTGAAGACATGCTTGAATTGGCTGATCAATTCTTGGAAGCGCAAGGTGGCACTAATTTGGCCAAAGTCAAGAAGGAGTGTCCCGAGGATTCGAAGAAATTGGCTCCCGAAGAAAAGAAGCGTGCACCAGAGAGCATTCAGCGATGTTTTCTGTGTAACCGAGTGGGTCATCGCGCGAAAAACTGTCGAACGATCTTTACGAGCCCTACGGTAGTAAAATGTTTTAAGTGTGGTCAGACTGGGCACAAAGCAGATGCATGTTGAAACGGAGCGAGTCAAACTCACCAGGTATCCTGTGTGCAAGCAGCACCGAAATCCGATAATAATGCCGTTACCGACGGATTCGTAGAATTGAAAAATGGGGAGAAAATTCCTATTGTTGGTGCTGTAATGTCAAAACAGTCAACCGGTGTTACGAAGCGAATGCCAACGCTGCCTGGAAAGGTTGCGGGCAAGAAGATTACGGTTCTAAGAGACACCGGTAACTCCACGGTTATTGTGCGGAGAAATTTGGTACGGGAAAATGAGTTGACAGGCAGAACGAAACCGGTTTGCCTAATTGACCGTACGGTTCAGATGCTTCCCGAAGCAGAAATTGAGGTTGAAACCCCGTACTTCAGCGGGAAGGTTACTGCTTTATGCATGACGACCCCCCTGTATGACCTTGTCATCGGAAACATCGACGGGGCGCAAGGGCCGATTGATCCAGAATGTTTGGGAGAAGACCCGAAGATAGAGCCCTCGCCAACACAGCGGCCGCGAGATACAAGGGAGGAGCATCCCGTGACGGATCTTACTAGAGCCCAAGGTGAAGCCGCGGCGCAAGAGACAGCGAATGAGAAGATGATCGAGTTGAATGAGTTCACGTGTGGGGCAGCTGGACGTACGTCGGCACGACCCCAACCAACCGTCAGTGTAAAGGTGACGGAGTCGGCCAGCCAGGCCCAATGCCGTGACATGAACAAGCTGGTAAATAAACCGACAGGACCCGTTGAATGTTATGACCCGTTAACGGTGTCGGAAGTGACAACGATGGCTGAGACGCCGCCTCAGATACCGTCGTTGGAAAGGGCTCGCCGAAAAAGAACGTGGAAACACAATAAGAGATCGAGCGAGCACAGCAAGAAAGGACACAAGCGAAATACACAGGATAAGTGCTAAAGTCGAATCAGAATGTGTTGGACAGTGCTGAGTGCCATATGTTGTGTTAATGTTGTGTTAATCTGTGTCACAAGTGTCGAAGTGTCGGTGATGTGATGTGATGTATTGTACAATTGTTGCAACGAATGAACTCTGTACATTTGTATAGTTGGGAATTTGTGGTGGAGTGTTGTACTCATGTGCCTGTGGTTATATTTTATATATTGTGTAATTGAATTACAATGTACAATTGTATTGAGTGAACTATTGTGAATGTGACGTGTCATGAGCGACGGACTATGTTACAGTCTTTGAGTGTGTGGGGACTGTTCGCGCTCGTTTGTGTGGTTCTGAATATTATGAGATAATATTCTTAAAGTGGGGAGCAGTGTCACAGAACGAGCGCTAAAAGTGGGCGCGCCGCCAAATTCTTGCGATAACGGGCGGGAGAAACGCCGCGAGGTCAAAAGAAAAAAGAAAGAAAGCAAACGTCCAAGGCTCCCCGGGCGCGCGCTCTCCCCTCGGAAGCGTGGCTTCGCCGACAAACCTCCTCACCCCACATCGGCGGCCCAGCAAGCCCGCGATTTTTCTAGATGGAAAGGGGCGTGGTCATACCGAGTTGAGTCATCCGCCGTGGAGGGCATTCCAACCGTCTCGCCTCTCCCCAGCCTTCGCTGCGTATCGCACCGACGAAATGACGAGAACCTTCTGGAATCTCGCACGGAAGGTATTTAATCGAGCGGCTGAGACGAGAGATCAGGAGAAGACGGAAGTAGCGCCAGAGCGCGTAGGGATTTCGCCGTGTAGTCGGCGAAGGTTCTGTCCGTAGTGACAGAGCAGGAGAAGAAGAGGATTTCCACCTGAGGGGTGAAGGCTCGAGCTACAGGCAAGAGCGTGTGTTACCGCTATCTAGCGAAGACGCGTGGTAACAGCTGCGTGTGGGAAGCCGACGTGTTTCGGCGAAGAAGTTGTAGCTTGAAGAGTGGCCATTTGAAGACGCGAGGTTTCCTGGAAGAGAAACTTCAGGGGGCAGCGGAATGACAACAACGCTGGACTTTGAGTGAGTGATTCTCGGAAGAGTATCATTCAGACTTTTGTTCCAAGGACTTTGGACTGAATAGGTTTTCCATCTCTTTAGTCTTTAAGTGTCTTGGTTGTTCAATGCATGCGACTGCATTGTAGTGTGTATTGTTGCCTGTGTCCGTTGTTTCGAGTGTGGCTGATTGTACTGTGTAGTACAATGTTTGATTGGTGACATATTGTCCGCATCTATTGTGGAGTGAGCATATTTGTGTATTGTTTTCGATCTGCCATTATTGAGAATATAATTGTGTTTTGTTTTTCAACTCTCGGCTCTGACTTGTTCTTTGGGCCACAGACGGCGTCCGCTGGCGCGCCAAAAAGGACCACTTCTAAATTGTCCACGCTTTCGTGGTGCGGTTCGGGGGGCCGATATTTCGGTTCTTGGAATTAGCCCGGCGATCGCCTCCCTAATTTACGGGACCTGTGTGACACCAAGTCACCGGATCACCAGTGACTCAGGGGACGTCATCACAAATATCACCCGCGCACGTAATTTACTCGCCTGCCGACATGCATGCCAAACGAAACGTCTTTGGGAGAGCAATAACGTGGTACCTATGACTCGGCCAATTGACTTGATCACTTGGGATATAGGTTACGTCATCGCGATTATCACCCACGCACGCAATGTCTAACCTGCCATCTTTTATGCCAAACGAAACGTCTTCGAAAGGCTAATATATTGAACGCTGTCAATCGGCCTAGTGACGTGATCACTAGTGACTCGTGTGACGTCATCGCGTCTGATTCCTACGCACGCAGTGTCTATCCTGAGTTCATATATATCAAACGAAACGTCTTTGAGAGAGTATTAACTTGAACGCTGTCACAAGGCCCAGTGATGTCATCACTAGTAACTGGCGTGACGTCATCTCGCCTAAGACTGCGCAAGCACTCTTTAATGTGCCTTCATGCATATCAAACAAAACGTCTTTGAAAGGGTAATAACTTGAACGCTGGCACTAGGCCGAGTGACGTCATCACTAGTGACTCACATGACGTCATCATGCCTATCACACGCACAGGCAGTGTCGAAACCTGTATTCATACATATCAAACGAAACGTATTTGAGAGAGTAATAACTTGAACGCTGTCACTAGGCCAAGTGACGTCATCACTAGTGACTGCGTGGCGTCATCTCACCTAAAAATCATGCAAGCACTCTCTAACGTGCCTTCATGCATATAAACAAAACGTCTTTGAAAGAGTACTAGAACGCTGTAGTTAGGCTTAGTGACGTCATCACTAGTGACTCACGTGACGTCATCACGCCTATCACACACGCACGTGGTGTTCTAACCTGTCTTCATGCATGTCAAACGAAATGTCTTTGAGAGAGTAATAACTTGAATGCTGTCACTAGGCCTAGTGACATCATCACTAGTGACTCAAGTGACGTAGTCACGCCTATCACACACGCACGTGGTGTCCTAACTGGAATTTATGCATATCACACGAAACGTCTTCGAGAGAGTAATAACTTGAACGTTGTCACAAGGTCCAGTGACGTCATCACTAGTGACTAGCGTGACGTCATTTCACCTAAGACTGACGCAAGCACTCTCTAATGTTCCTTCATGCATGCAAACAAAACGTCTTTGAGAGGGTAATAAGTTGAATGCTGTAACTAGGACCAGTGACGTCATCACTAGTGACTGGCGTGGCGTCATCTTAACTAAAAATCACTCTAATGTGCCGTCATGCATATCAAACAAAACGTCTTTGAAAGAATAATAACTTGAACGATGTTACTAGGCCTAGTGACGTCATCACTACTGACTCACGTGACGTCATTAGGCCTACCACACACGCACGTGGTGTCCTAACATGCCTTCATGCATGTCAAACGAAGCGTCTTTGGGAGAGTAAGGACTTGAACGCTGTCACTAGGCCTAGTGACGTCATCACTAGTGACTCAAGTGACGTCATCATGCCTATTACGCAAGCACGCGGTGTCCTAACCTGTCTTCATAAATATCAAACGAAACGTCCGTGAGAGTGTAATAACTCGAACGATGTCACTTGGCCTAGTGACGTGATCACTAGTAACTCAATTGACGTCATCATGCCTATCACACACGCACGCGGTGTCCTACTTGTCTTCTTAAATATAAAACGAAACGCCTTTGAGAGTGTAATAACTCGAACGCTGTCTCTTTGCCTAGTGACGTGATCACTAGTGACTCGCGTGACGCCATCACGCCTGACACCCACGCAAGCACTCTGTAACCTGCCTTCATGTATATCAAACGAAACATCTTTGAGAGAGTAATAACTTGAATGCTCTCACTAGGCCTAGCGACGTGATTACTAGTTACTCATGTGGCGTCATCACGTCTATCACACACGCACGCGCTGTTTTAACCTGTCTTCATGCATATCGAACGAAACGTCTGTGAGAGAGCAATTTTTTCATACTTATGACTCGGCCAACCGACTTGATCACTAGTGACTTACGTGACGTCATCACGACTAACAGTAATGCAAGCACTCTCTAACGTGCTTTCATGAATATCCAACGAAACGTCATTGAGACAACATTACCCTGAAGGCCGTTGCAGGCAGCGTCTGCTAGTAAAAAACTGACTTCTCGCGCTGCACAGCCGTTCACCAGTTAACCGGTATATGTAGGCACCAGATCCAGGTTTCGAATTCAGTCAAAGGCGTCTTTACATGGCTTTTGTTTGACTTGACGCTTTTCTTGACTCGAGTAAATGCAATGGAAGCAACAGTACCTTCAAGCAGCAGTGGAGTACAACTGAACATCAGTGTCCCACCACTCGTTGAAGGCAACGCTTCTCCTTCATTCAATAAGTCGGAATAATAAAGGCGAGATGACAATTAAGCATTTTCCAAACCATACTCAATTACGCAACATTCAACCGATACCCTGACCTCTCTGCGACGCATTTACTCCAGCTCATCGTGTGGGAAGGTGTAGGCGTCTTTTTTGTTGCTTCTCGTGTTTCGTAGAATGCCTTGAAATTGCGGGCAGCCAGGCCGCAATACTGTGAACGGACAGGCGTTCTATAGTAAACAGGCACATTTATTCCAAGCACACTAACCTAAAAGAAACAGCGCGGCGTAGAATGTAGAAAGGAAGGCACGAGTCAGGCACAGCATTGAATGGCGCATCAGCAAATGGAAATAGCAATAGTATGTATCTTAAGTATGGGGACTACCCTCTATTACAACGAATTTGTTTCACAGGATAACCAGATGAAATATTAGTTGAGCCGAAGGAGTGGTAGACAAATCTTTTTGTAGCAAGCTTCGGAGCAGGCAGACCGTGCGTCTTATGCTTGATTACGGATATACAGTGTTATGACTATAGCCAGATTATATGCAAATGCCTGTTTCGTTTATTGTGCTCCTATCGTGCTATTTTGACACATGAGCACAAATTAGAGCGCAAGGAGAGCTTTCATAGTGGTAATATAGTGCCTATATATGCCTATTTCGGACGTTGTAGCCTCAATTCTTAGATTCATTATTTCGTGGGATTGTCGTTTGCATTGTAGAACGTCTGCCCGTCGTCTGCATGACGACAGGCAGTCATGCAGACGACGGTGCAGACGACAGTCCCACGAAATAATGAATCGAAGAATTGAATATACGTTTTAATTCGTGCTAGAATACCCTAATGCTGGTTATTTATGAATTGAAGCAATTGCTTGAAGTAAAACTGAAGCAGACGTCAGTGTGTCGTAGCTGTTTTCGGCGAGTCTGTTTCGCGCAGGCGACGGGACGACGTTGTGCGACGCGAGCGACAAGCCGGCGTAGTTTCAAGTTTCCGCCCAAGTCATCGTTATGTGAGCGCTTTTGCAGTGCTGAGAATAAGTGAAAGTTTGCGCTTCGACAACAGGTGCTATGGAAGACCGAGACTCTCAGCGGCCCGGAAGGCCACGGAAGGCGCCTGATGAACCGAAGAAAAAGTACGCTCGCTTTCTCCTGTAGATTGTTGCCGTATAATAGATGTTCACAGGCGCGGAGGTGATTTAAAAGCGCTCTCCGAAATACTCAAAATCAATATAAAGATCTGCGCTCTATTGCCGCTAGTGATCGTGACACAGCTAAAACACGTGGTGGTTCGTCGAGGAAATTCGGACCTGACGTGGTAGACGCCCTGCAACAAATCGTACAGGAAAACCCATCCTTCACGCTGGAACAAATAAAGAGGGCTCTTAAAGATGAGATGTCTAACATTGAAGTGAGCACGTCGAAGATTGATCGGCTTCTTGATGACCATGGTTATTCGGTGAAGCTGATGACCCCGAGCCCAGTAGATAGAAATCGCGCCGACGTGAAACAGCTGTGGTGCCGATATGTTCAGTGGATTCAGGGTGAGGGAACTACGCTAACACGATACTACATCGACGAGACCAACTTCAACGTATGGTGCTCGCGCAGTTTCGGTAGGGAGAAACGAGGCGCTCCAGCATGCCGTTTGTCAACTAGTGCGAAGGATGCGAATGTAAATGTTATAGCCTGCATGTCAGCGAATGGCCTTCTCCATTGGACAATTGCGGACAAGGCCCACTGTGCTGTCTTCAACGACTTTCTCGCAGAAGTGTCGAGTAAAGTTTTACAGCCGGAACCAGGAATACAGGCAGTGTTCCTGTTTGACAACGCACCAGCGCACCGCCGCATCGAACAGGCTGTCCTCGCGGCAAGCGACCACACAGCCAAGTGGCTACCGCCATGCAGCCTTTTCTTCAATCCGATTGAGGAGCTCTTCTCAAAGATCAAGGCAGGTGTAGAGGGATTCCTAAGCGAGCGGAGGGATGATCCCCTCACGACACCGGGAGGGATCTCCAAGAAACAACATCGCCGTGCTCTGCTGGTTGAGGCCGCAGGGCACTCTATGCAGCAAATCCAGCGTGTGGACTGTGCCGCTTATGATAGGCACAATTACACTTTTGTACAAGCTGCCCTCGACTGCCTTGATATGTAGAACACTGCTCAGCAGCGCAACTATCAGTGCATGTTCATGAAAACTGCTTTGTCTGTATAATAATAAATTTTGTTTCTCATGGACTTGCCCCGGTTCTCTTTCATCACTCATTTCATAACCAATTTAACGAGCTCAACGTCATTAGAACAACAATTTTTTTTCTTGAGGTACGGTGGATGTTTTAAACGGGCATCATCTTTACTTCGGCGTTGCGAAAACATGTCAGGTAGGTCGTAACTATAGAGGCCAGCTCTATAGGCACTAAAAAACCGGGATTTAGGCACCAAAAATAGGTGGCGAAAACACTGTTTCAGGCTTCCAAATTGTGAATATAGGCACAATAACCTTTGACAAAACTCAAAGTGTCCAATAAAAAGGTGTGGGATCTGCCTCTACGACATGAAAGCAAGCAAAAATGTTCTAGTTTATAATGGTACAAACGCGTAATGGTTTAGTATAAACATGCGTTTTTCCGCGGGGTTCGCAGAATACGGTCTCTCTATTTCTAGTTCAGCATGGTCAGTTAAGTGTGCACCATCGAAGAAATATGCTTCTGGGTTTCTTTCTGTGTGCCATAGCTAAGAAGGGCTACACATGCGCAAATCGTCAGAGTGCCAGGTGCCAGAAGAATTTTTTTTGTGGCGTATTAACTTGGCCTAACCACACAGACTCAATTTTTCTTCTGTTTGTGAACACATTAAGAATTGTTACACAAACTTAAGAGTTTTGAGAAGCGAAAAGAAATGAATGCACTGGGTGCCCAAATCTCATTTACCAAGATTTCCAGTACTACGCGTGGCATAAAGAGGTGATAGGTCAAACTGAACATGGCTTGACCTTCATCTCATGGGCGAGCGCCCCAACTTGGTGAAGGTGATAGAATGTTCCTGCATATGTCCAAGTAGTACGTGACAGTGCGAGAACTATTTGAGACAACGTGTGTAATTTGTACAAACGGTTGCCTAAATAGAAGCATGAAAGTTCACAAAAATGTTAGAACACGCAGGTGAAATCTATTCGCCTTATTTATTTAATTTCATATCGAGAGAGGAGCGAGACTAAGGTGCCTTCATTTTGTTTGCGTTGGTCTTCTCGCAGTTGGCGCATTGTGTCGGGGCCAGCATTCACAACGCTGGGCGTTGTTTTGGTGTATCGTCCCTAACAGAAGTTGCAGTGGTGTGACACTGAGTATCGGGGTGAGGATATGTTATCCAAGCCAGCCTCTCCAAACGTGCGCGGAGATAGGGATCCATCCCAAAAAAACTCGCAGTTCAATACAAAAGAACATCGAGACGGCAGAACACCGCTTGCACGCACGGGCTGACATGGGCATCTCATGCAAGTGTAGTTTACGCGCGCATGACGTGCTCAAGCACGTCGTGTGATGCTCCAGCTTCCAGTGAATTTGATACCAATAGCGGGGAAGGAATTGAACTTACGAAGTGTACTTAGAGTTAGTGGCGAAGGTTTCAAGCTCACCTCCTGAGATTATGCTTTCGCAGCTTCTAATGATCAAATTAAAATTTCTAGTGATACAAACCTTTTCATTGGGCAGGCAACATTTTCCACTGCCTAAATAATTATATTCAGGTGACCCCGTGAAGCACCACATGTAAATGACACAAAAAACAAAAACTACAAAGATATTGCTTTTTTATCTGCACTTTACTTCCTTACTTCCCCTGATGACTCTCCACAGTTTCGCATTCATTCTTCATCTTCCTGCCGCTGCACAGAGGCACCTCCTGCTCCCTACGCATCTGAGCGGACACTGGAAAGAGGATGAGCAGACGACGCGACATTGATGGTATATATGGGTAGAGGCTGAGCTACCTTCCTCTTGGCTAAAATGCCTTTAAGGTTTGAAAGTTCTAAACGTAACTCGTGAAATAAAGAGTAGTTTGCACCCCACAGTGTCCCGAAATCTATATTTTACCGGGTAACATGAATACCGCGCTCCAGTGGTACTTGAAAGCAAAATTTCAGGTTAAATAGCGTTTATATAGGCATCGATTTTGAAAACAGACATTTACAGGCACCAATACGAATGGAGGCTACAACGTCCGAAATAGGCATATATAGGCACTATAAAAGACTATAAAGCTCTCCTTGCCCTCTAATTTGTGCTCATGTGTCAAAATAACACGATAGGAGCAGAATAAACGAAACAGGCATTTGCATATAATCTGGCTATAGTCATAACACTGTATATCCGTAATCAAGCATAAGACGCACGGTCTGCCTGCTCCGAAGCTAGCTACAAAAATATTTGTCTACCACTCCTTCGGCTCAACTAATATTTTATCTGGTTATCCTGTGAAACAAATTCGTTGTAATAGAGGGCAGTCCCCATACTTGAGATACATACTATTGCTATTTGCAAATGACCATTTGCTGATGCGCCATTCAATGCTGTGTCTGACTCGTGTCTTCCTTTCTACATTCTACGCCACGCCGTTTCTTATAGGTTAGTGTGCTTGGAATAAGCGTGCCTGTTTAGTGTAGAACGCCTGTCCGTTCACAGTATTGCGGCCTGGCTGCCCGCATTTTCAAGGCATTCTACGAAACACGAGAAGCAACAAAAAAGACGCCTACATCTACCCACACGACGAGCTGGAGTAAAGGCGTCGCAGAGAGGTCAGGGTATCGGTTGAATGTTGCGTAATTGAGTATGGTTTCGAAAATGCTTAATATTCATTTCGCCTTTATTAGTCATATTTATTGAATGAAGAAGAAGTGTTGCCCTCAACGAGTGGTGGGACGCTGATGTTCGGTTGTACCGCACTGCTGCTTGAAGGTACTGTTGCTTCCATCGCATCTACTCGATTCAAGAAAAGCGTCAAGTCAAACAAAGCTATGTAAATACGCCTTTGACTGAATTCGAAACGCACGATCTTGTGCCTCCGTATACGGTTAGCTGGTGAACGGCTTTGCAGCGCGAGAAGTCAATTTTTTACTAGTAGACGCTGCCTGCAATGGCCTTCAAGTTAATGTTCTCTCAATGACGTTTCGTTTGATAATCATGAAAGCACGTTAGAGAGTGCTTGCCTGACTGTAAGGCGTGATGACGTCACGTAAGTCACTAGTGATCAAATCGGTTGGCCGAGTCATAAATATAACGGAAATGTTGTAGGCCCGTGTACTCAGATTTGGGTGCACGTTAAAGAACCCCAGGTGGTCAAAATTTCCGGAGCCCTCCACTACGGCGTCTGTCATAATCAAATGGTGGTTTTGGGACGTTAAACCCCACAAATCAATCATCAAATCAGTCATAAGTATAACATTAATGCTCTCTCACAGACGTTTCGTTCTATATGCATGAAGACAGGTTAGGACAGCGCGTGAATGTGTGATAGACCTGATGACGTCACATGAGTCACTAGTAATCACGTCGGTAGGCCTAGTGAGAGCATTCAAGTTATTACTCTCTCAAAGACATTTCGTTTCATATTTATGAAGACAGGTTAGGACACCGTGTGCGTGTGTGTTAGGCATGATGATGTCACTTGAGTCACTAGTGATGACGTCACCAGGCCTAGTGACAGCGTTCAAGTTATTACTCTCTCAAAAAACGTTTCGTTTGATATGCATGAAGACAGGTTAGGACATCACGTGCGTGTGTGATAGGCGTGAGGACGTCACGTGAGTCACTAGTGATGACGTCACTAGGCCTGATTACAGCGTTCAAGTTATTACTCTCTCAAAGAGGTTTTGTTTGACATGCATGAAGAGAGGTTAGGACACCACGTGCGTGTGTGATAGGCGTAATGACGTCACGTGAGTCACTAGTGATGACGTCACTAGGCCTCGTAACATCGTTAAAGTTATTACTCTTTCAAAGAAGTTTTGTTTGATATGCATGAAGGCACATTAGACAGTGCTTGCGTGATTTTTAGGTGAGATCACGCCACGCGAGTCACTAGTGATGACGTCACTGGGCCTAGTGACAGCGTTCAAGTTATTACTCTCTCAAAGACGTTTCGTTTGATATGTATGAAGACAGGTTTGGACACTGCGTGTGCGTGTGATAGGCGTGATGACGTCACGTGAGTCACTAGTCATGACGTAACTCGGCCTAGTGCCAGCATTCAAGTTATTACCCTTTCAAAGACGTTTTGTTTGATACGCATAAAGGCACACTAGAGAGTGCGTGCGTGGGTGTCAGACGCGATGACGTCACACGAGTCACTAGTGATCACGTCAGTAGGTCGATTGACAGCGTTCACTTTATCAGCCTCTCGAAGACGTTTCGTTTGGTATACATGATGGCAGGTTAGAAATTGCGTGCGTGGGTGATAGGCGTGATGACGTCTCCTAAATCACAAGTGATCAAGTCAGTTGGCCGAGTCATAGGTACCACGTTATTGCTCTCTCAAAGACGTTTCGTTTGGCATGCGTGCCGGCAGGCGAGTAAATTACGTGCGCGGGTGATATGGGTGGTGACGTCCCCTGAGTCACTGGTGATCCGGTGACTTGGCCGAGTTTTAGGTATCAAGATCCCGCCCTTTCAAAGACGTTTCATTTGATATGCATGACGGAAGGTTAAGACAGTGTGTGCGTGGGTGATATGCGTGAGGACGTCACCTAAGTCACTCGTGATGAGATCATTGGCCTGGTTAATAAGTATCAAGTTATTACTGTGTGGACGGCGTTGCCTTTGATATGCATGTTGAAGGTGTGAATAGTGCTTACGCGGGTGATAGGCGTGATAAAGTCGCGCGAGTCACATTGTGTCACTAGTGACTAATTCATGGTTTTTCCCTGTTAAATTCACTCCAAAGCTATTCAGTCCACGCATTCCCGAAAATTCTGGGTCGTTTTGAAGTCACAATGTCATCAGGATTAAATTCACTGGCGTCCGGATTAAATCGGCTGGCGGTTGGATTAATTTCAGTGGCACTTGGATTAAAATGAATGGCACCTGGAATAATTTAAGTGGCGGCTGGATTAAATTGATTGGCGCCTAGATTAATTTGGCTGGCGCTTGGATTAAATTGAGCGGGAAAACCTGTAGTTCCCAACTTTTGTTAGAACATGCCACGCGGGTTCATCGCCATGCGACGTGGGAGGACGTGCGTTCATCGTGCGCCTGCAGAATCTAGTTGCTCGACACCATCACGTGATTGCTCGGAGAGCGTAAGGCGGGGAGGCCACAGCCTCTCCTCTCACGCAGCCACTTGCGCCAGCCTGAACGCGCAAGAGCGGGAGGGTGAAACGCGTTGGCCTCTCGCGGATCTGCAAAATCCCGTTCCCCGACACCATCACATGATTATTGTGAGTGTGTAAAGGGGAGAAGTCTCTCCATACGCTTCTTCGCGTGAAAAAATTTAATCCAAATAAATATGCTGACCCTGTTAAGAAGCCATCGAAACTGAAACGCATGCGACTACGACTATTTCCTCACAGCTGTCTCGGTACATGAGATGCTTCAGAAAATCTAGTGATGACGCATTCTTAGCCAGAAGCTTTGAAAGAAGGATATTGCTATTGACATTCTCACCGTCACCCATTTTTGGTCCATTGGTTGTTCTTTAGAGTTCTGGTGCCACCCCCCGCGAAGGATCGGCCATGTAGAGTGTCCGTTCCCTGGCTGGCGTTGTCTTTTTCTTCCACTCTCGTGGTCTCTCGAGGATGCAGAGAGTGCGCAAAGCGATGGTGATGATAGTGAATTTCGATATGGCTATGAGTTGTGCGAAAGTGTCTCAAAGCAACCCTTAGTAGTGCTGACTAAAAGAAATTACCACACGAGAGAGAAAGAACATACGTCATGAATAATTTGTTAAATCTAGAGTTCGGCAAAATTGGGCTTGGATTCAGAATCCCGTCTTCAGAATGCCAGGCGCAAAGAGCACAGAGAGTTGTGTCATGACTGGACATTTTTGGATAAGCTTACGCCAATGCCCTAATGAAGTGATAAGCACAAAAGGGATGTCCAATTTCCTCGCCGAAGATGTTGTATCCACCAGTCATGCGACAAACTGGGTAGATGCTTCTGTCATCTTTATACACACACACAAAATTTTTTTCAATGCCTCTACCTCTAACCTTTATTTATTCAACCGGAGTTGTGATGATTCCCTGCCGGTGCACGCTCGTTGCCCAAAACACGCGATCCAATGACTCAATAAATACGTGAACTTGCTGTTGCGAACAAAACTGTCTTGTGAGAGCCAAAACATTTTCTTTTTGAGAATATATTTTTAATTTGGTCCATGTGGTATTTTATATTCCAAGAACTCGCAGATCTCACCTGGAGTAGGAAACGATATTATGGGAAGCACGAATGAGGATTGTTGATATGTCTATCAAAGTCAACACAACGTTTCGA
The DNA here is from genome assembly GCA_013436015.1 of Rhipicephalus annulatus. NCBI lineage: Eukaryota > Metazoa > Arthropoda > Arachnida > Ixodida > Ixodidae > Rhipicephalus > Rhipicephalus annulatus. Next base: position 626,542 of record WOVY01010301.1, on the reverse strand, counting down.
GGCGGATGGACGTAGTACACAGTAAACACAGGTAGGCATGTTTTGCGCATTCACGTATTTAGATAAGCTGCAACTGTATTGCTTATAGTCACGTAAAGACGGCACCGCTAACGTTGGGAATACCAGCAGCAGCAGTGGCAGGCATGTAAGTTAAGCCGTATATGCCTTCCACGTCAAGATCATTAAGTTTGAGCCTGACATTTTTGTTCGTCGTCCATTCACGTCAAGTAATACGAAACTTTGTATGCAATAAGTTATCGAAACGACCAAGAGCCCGCTGAGAGCATAGTGTGTAATCATGTTCGTACATGACACGCATGTCGTGATTAACATGTTTGAACCAGTCATATACTTTCGTCATCCATTCACATAACGCAATACCCAATTTGGTATATGTGAAGCTTGTGAAGTGGCCACGTGCGCGCTATGAGCGTAGAAAGTACGGATGTGTTACGTGAGATGCATATTATTATTACCATGTTTGAACGTGTAATTTTCTTTTGCCGTACACTAACGTCTCTTAATATGAAACTTGGTATATGTGAAGCTAGCGAACGACTGCTAGCACAACACGAACTTGGTATGTAGTCATGCTGTCAAGTGACACGCACAGCCTGATTTATTCGTTAGGGCCTGTTCCTTATGTTCGCCATGCAGTCACGTCTCACAATACCAGTTTTGCAATATGTCGTGAATGGAACACCGCAAGAGTAGCACGACCATGACGTGTGAATCATGAGATCCATGATATACACGTTTTGGTTTTCATGTTTTAACTAGTCACCTATGCTTATCATACAGTCGTGTTATGTCATACCAATTTTGGTACAGATCCCATCTACGAAACTGCCAGGAAAGCTAAATGTTGTGGGCGGCTAGATAGATAGATAGATAGATAGATAGATAGATAGATAGATAGATAGATAGATAGATAGATAGATAGATAGATAGATAGATAGATAGAAACCCTCAAGGTAGCTTGTGACGTCGCCTTCGATGGCGACTGCAGATTCAGCGCGCCTCCAGGCACTTCCCAGTATACTTTTGGAACAAGTATTGATGATTGATTGATATGTGGGGTTTAACGTCCCAAAACCACTATATGATTATGAGAGACGCCGTAGTGGAGGGCTCCGGAAATTTAGACCACCTGGGGTTCTTTAACGTGCACCCAAATCTGAGCACATGGGCCTACAACATTTCCGCCTCCATCAGAAATGCAGCCGCTGCAGCCGGGATTCGAACCCGCGCCCTGCGGGTCAGCAGCGGAGTTCCTTAGCCACTAGACCACCGCGGCGGGGCTTTTGAAACAAGTAGAAACAAGGAACAAACAGTTAGATTTTTGATTGCTTCATTGTTCTATTGCGTTGTCATCACTCGCTTTCCACGCACCGAAGTTCGTCGCTGGTCAAGACATGTCGATGTAGCAATGTTTCATGGGAATATTCAAACCTTGATGTCTTTATGTCTATCACCGAGAAGATGTCAATGCCTAGTCCCTCTGTGTTAAACACCTTGACATATTTTATTTTGTCAATGGCATTACAGCAAAAGAGAATATCTGCCATGTTTGTTTCCCATGCGCAGAATACGTTTGCTGCCTTGCGCTGCTAAATCCATTAGAAAAATTGTTTTCCTATTGGGTGAGCAAATGTGCCTCAATACTGGTGCTACTATGCACCGTTTTAGGTTCAATGCGAGTGGTCGTACAGGGCAGCGATTCTCTCAATATCTTCGAAATGTAGTTTTGGTACTTTTAAGAATATTTGGGGTATCAAAAACAAACTGGGCCGTCTGTTGTGAATATATTTCATGCATGAGAAGGTGAGAATATGATCCAATTTGTTGAGGATAAGAATAAACTTGCTCTACAGTTTTGCAATTTTTTTACGTGAAAGTGTTCATTGCAAGGCTCCACAAAGATTCCTGTGACTTGCTTCCACCATAAAAGCGACGTCAAAAAGTACATCAGGTGAAAACAAAATCTGCTATGGGAGTGGGACCAATTATCGGCCGGCGACAACAGCGGCCGGCACGCTATCTACTGCGCCACAATCACATAATTTGTAACATTTAAAGACACGTCTTTTATACTGACCGCCGGCCTCAAAGTAGTATTGGTAAAGTATAATTGTGCATCATGTCCCTAAATAACCAATTTGTTACTTGAAGACGAAATTTTTATGCGGCCGTTTCTTTCGGTGCGTTTTCAATAGAAACAGCCGTATTTTGTTATTCGCTCAATGCCGACAATGTTATAGAAGCGTGTCAGGTAGTGACCTTACCCGAAGCATTGATGTTACTCCTAGCAACTATTCATACTTTAGTCACAACTGGGCTAAAAGAACGGCACACGCGCGCGTGTGCCGCTCCACTAGCTCGGCCGTGGCTATATAGTTGGTTACTACATAAAAATAAGCACATGCTTCACCTCTGGTCCTGCAGCATGCCTGTAATTCATTTGTGCAACAGAGCAATGATTAACGATTTCTGTCTAACCATAAACACATTTTTGCTGGCAATGCAAATACTATGAATATTCTAAAAAATGTTCGTAGTTCTTTGTTAAAATAATACGTTTCGAAGAACTTTGAAGTCTGAACTTTCCGTGAAGTTTGCGAAGAAGTAAAATGTCTCGACCAAAAATTTAAAAATCAACATGAGCCAGTAGAGTGAAGCAGTAAGCCTAAAATCCGCGAAATCTGCCTGACGTCTCGTACTGTAACGTGCCGGGAGTAGGTGACCCTCGCACCATGTTTCCTCAGTTGGGTCGCTTGATGCCAACACTAGAAATTTTCGTCTACAGGGCCTCATCAAGTGTGTGGGTCACGGGGCGGTTTTACGCTCTCCCATAGTCGAGTACCTACTCCTCTGAATTGTTAACCACTTTTTTTGAGCACACACCATTGACAAAGTTTGGCGTACTTTCAGTCATGCTCTCTTGGTTGTCACATCACTCTTTCTGGTTCCACTCACACTGTTAGCTAGTAAAGCTATCACAGGCATCCATAATCAAGAGGGCATGTATGATCAATAACCAATCAAAAATCATTAGCGTTAGTTGTCGCAATAAAATGCATCCCTAAGCATCAACGTGGTTGCATTTGGGTTAAACGAAGCTTTAATAACTGTCGAATACCAACAGACATTGTGCAAACTCTCTGTAATCAATGTACAAATAATAATAAACTGCTTCTTTAAGGAGACGCTTTAGTTCATGCTTTGCCGATTCCTAAAGAGTGCGATGAGCCACGTTTATTTTTATTCTCCACGTTTTTATTGTTAATCTTTTACAAAAGAAACATACTTGAGTGTCTTCATTTGCGAATTCAAGCCGCTTCAAACTAGGTGTTTTGCATGCCTATCTCAAAATAGCATCTAAAGAATTCATTATTTTTGCACGTCGTGCACTTCCCTGTCTAGAAAAAAATTTTTAGAAAAGCCCCTCAACACAGCGATTCTTCTTTTTGCTGATGTTACTGCATTTCTCCCAGTCATAAAAACAATTCCCTCCCCCAACAGTTGTAAATAATATAAATAGGAACACAGATTGAGATTGAAATGTAATTTCTCAATGTACTATGCTCTTAGCGGCCCCGCTTTGTGCGGTGGTTCATTGTTTGGCAACATCAGCATTGCGAATCTAGCGTCAGCTTTTTTTGTTCGTTCTGCTCGATCAACAAGCCTTCGAGCATTTTTTTTAAACAAGTGCAGTTGATAAAAGAGAGAAAAAGAACAATTTGAAGAAAGAAACATTTTGTACGCTCAAAAATGCAATAGGAAGAGTTTTTAGTTTGGATGCAGAATAAGCTGCTTTGTAACAAGGTGATGCAGCAAGACTCACTGTTTTCCCCTGGCACTGACAGATTGTAGACGCGTGCAGCAACTAAACCTTCAGATCCAAACAATGATTGAATAAGAATTGAAGAGGTTTCCTGCGTCTTCTCGACGTGCACGCAGCATATAAACTAACAAAGAAACAAAAAAAATGTTTTCAACAGGAACGAGAGTTCCGCTTAACAACGTGGAAGTGTGCATGCAGAACAAAAAAAGGGAACTTAAAATTTTCTGGCATTACAGAAGTGACGGTGGAGATGATATCAAAATATCCTTTACAAAATTTCACCGTAAACATTGTACAAGAAAAAGCACGATATGTGGAGAAAAAAAAAGTCGTATTACTTCATGAAAAAACGCAAGCAAAGCTTCAAAAGCTTGAGCCAAATTATCTTCATGAATCTCATCATGATCGTTATCATAAGCTTGAGTACGCCCACTGAAGGACAAAGGCCTCTCTCATGATTCGCAAGTCAACCCGTTCTTGTGCTTTTGGTGGCCACGTTTTACCTGCGAACCTTTTTTTTTTATCAGCCCACCAAACTCTCTGTCCCCCCTTTGTGCGTTTGCCTTTTCTGGAAATCCAGTCAGTAGGCCTTAATGACCAGCGGTTATTATGCTTAAGTGCTGCGTGTCCCGCCTATGTCCATTTGTTTTCTTGATTTCAACTATATGATATCCTTAACCCCGGTTTTTTCGCTGGCCCACTCTGCTCTCTTCTTGTCTCTTTACGTTGCACCTATGGTTTCGTTTCCGTCGCTCGTTGTGCCTTCCTCAATTTAAGCTGAACCCTTTTTTTTAAGCCTGCAGGTTTACGCACTCGAAAGCGGTAAACAAAGTTTAAATTGAGCGAGACATAAAGTAAGTCAGGAGACATTAAACGCATGGGCAGAAAGGTCATCCGGTCAATGAGATGGGCTATGCGTGCTGGACTATACGGGTTGCGTGTATGATTTCATCAGAATGAAGCCAAAGTTGTGCTAACTTACGCGCGGGGGAGCTTTTCCTTTCGTGCGGAGTGTGAAGCGTAGTGTTCAGGTGAAGTTTGAATTCAGCGCAGGAGTTAAACTAAGCTGTAGTTGCACCCGACTCTGAAATCTGTGACGTTAGAAGGGAACGCTGCTTGCAACAGACCACTATTTCAGTTTATTAATTCTTGGGGGAAGACGGTTTTCTAGCTGCAAGCGTTTATTGTGCCTAAGGTGCGTAAGCTGGGACGCCTTGTTAATTTATGTTCATTATTTTAGCACGCTTGTAAGTTCATTGTTTTAGCATTGTTCATTGTTTTAGCACGCTTGTAAGCGGCCAGTAGTAAACGTGTCTAAGACAGTTTCACTTATAGTACGTTCTAATTTCAAAGACTATGGCATCATTATACGTTATGGCTGCTATCAGATGCGTTTTCCTTGCGGATGGTCCGGCGTGGGTGCATGCACAGTGCCAGTGCACTTGCGCCGACACGCATCTTTAACCTACCATGATACTCGAGTTGTTGCGTGTTGTGTAATGTTGCTTTGTCTTACGTAGCACTCGCAAGGCTTGTATTTAAGCTTAGTTGCTCATGCAGCCTGTTACGTTAAATTCAAGCTGGCCTTTTGATTCGCACGCCGCATAGGTTTCCTGATGCGGTCTGCACCTTTGCAATTGAGCCGTTCGTTAGATTTGAACTGTATTCAAATAAATCCTTCATGTCTATTCACAGCATATTCCCTTTACCTTAAGTGTTCACTCTTGGAAAGAATGGTAGAAAGTTTCTAACCAAAAGCATTGAGTTACTAACAGCAGCTGTTACTGACTTTCTGGGGCACGTGCCAACTTTTGTGTCCTTTTTACTGCGTACGTTCGTTCGCAGACACCTATAAGGTGCAACGGTTATTTTTCGCACTCTTACAATATTTTTTTCCACTTACGTCTTTAATGAACTAGTTGAAAAAAATTTATATGTCACTTATACCAGCGTCCAACAACCTATTACATGCACAGGAATACGTTCAAGTTCATCAATGCGCCATATGTACCGACCTTAAAACTAGTATATTAGGTCATGTTTTTCAAAGCGGTATTATGCAAAGTACACATACCTTATTTTTATATTCGACTTAATGACCTACGCTACCTTACCTCCATTGCTCATTATATTTATACACTGTCTAAACTAAGAGGAGAATTTGAAATAGGAATTTAAAAGCATAGCCGCCCACCGGCACCAGTTGCGTGTTTCATACGTAAGAATTTGAGAGCTTCTAGGAACGAGCTGAACGCGTCGCGTGGACCTATCATTTATGTATGCTCCGGGAATCATCCATTTTGCTATGGTCGACAGGGCCTCATGAAATATGAGGCCCACGTAACGGCTTTTTGCTCTTCCAAAGTAGAGTACCACGCCCCCGCAAGAACTCTAAACATTAGCAACTTTTTTCTAAACACAAAACCACTACAGCGTAATGCTCTCCCATAGTAGGGTAAATCGTACTACGAATCGTCGAACATTTCTTCTGAACACGTTTGTGGGGTTCCGAGAGCCGTCGGGGTCTATCAATTCAAGCTGACTACGCGGTGAGTGATGCAAACATGTGATTGATTTCGTAGGAGTTTTCTTGCCTTGAGCCGCTCTTTAGAACTAGAAATAATACGCTCCTTATCTTTTCCTCGACTATTCTTTGTTATTAGGCTAGCCGTAGAAGTAATCACTAGTACGTATACCTGACTCCCGACTGAGGACCACTGCCTACTGCTATATATTTTTACAAGCATTTAATTATCACTCCAGAACACTAACAATATACAATACAGCCCTAAAGGCCACGCCAGTCTGCTCTTAACAGTGAGAAACTTTTTCTGTTTACTTTTCAAGCAGTACGATTCCCGTGACGTATACTCAAAACGTAACAATCACATAGAAGTAGCCGATTCGTCCTCAAAGCAGGAGCGCGTAACTTGTCAGCTGACAGGAAACGAAAAAGAATGAGTGCGACCACTCACCCTTACGTTGGTCGCAATCCGACACAGTAGAAGTGTGACCAACATTGTCAAAATTGAATGAGACAGAAGTTGGCAAAGGATAAACGCGTTTCTGAAAAAGAGGGTCTTCCAAGGCACTAAGACAGCTTAAGCTTCGAAGTAAAAAGTTCGAAACCGCGCCGGGATGTTTTTCCTTAAAGGGCCACTCACCAGGTTTGAAAATTTTGAGCTGACAAGCACATCGCGTAGATGAAGCGTTCATGATCACGTCTGCCAAACTTTGCAACGCTACGCGCTGCGGAAATGGGTCTAATTTCAAGATGAAAGCTGCTCCCCCTCTCCTCTGCAGCCGCACGCGTAGAAAATGAGGGCACGACGTAGGCGTAGGAATGGCCCTACGTACACGGCAATGCAGTGACGTTGGTCCTCTACGTAGACGAGCCTGCTCTGACGTTGTCAAAAGTATACCACGTGACATGGCAAAAATTATTTAACACAACATGCGTAGTTTATATATTTGCTGCTTTAGGAGAATAATAAAACTTAAAATTAATAATGAGACGCAATAAAAATATTGTGCGCGTTTTCCTTCAATATTTTTACCATGAATTGATACGAGAGGCGGAGCTATTGTGCCAACGTTTCGCATGCGTTTGTGTCCCCGCGGTCAGTGCATTGAGCAGACGACCACCGTGGAACCATAGAGAAATAAAAAAAGGTGGAACGCTCTCTATGGTGGAACGCTCTCACGCGTTCGCGCACTCATTGTTCTCATCTACATTACCGCGTCTAAGCCAGCGTTTCTAAAGCATCCGAAGAAACAGGCAGAAGACCACAAAATAAAGATGGTAAACAAATCAATGCTGCTCGTGTGCTCGGGGGTTGGACTTGTTGGACGTCATGCGCACGTCACCTCATGGCGTGGGTTGGACGTCATGCGCACGTCACCTCATGGTCGGATGCTGGAGAGGGTGGGGAAGAGATTTGACTTGCGAAGGCTACGTGGAGGAGCGGCAAGGGTTTCTAGCTCGTCTTCTCTCACCGTCGTTTCGCGCCGCTTCAAAAAACCTGTTTTCCCCACTCATAATGAACCGATTCGAAGAATTTTTGTGGCAAAACGTTCCTCATCGGACACCCAACCACTTCCACTGTCTAACTAAAATTTGGCATGGGGCCTGGTGAGTGGCCCTTTAAGAACGCAACCTCTAGCAGGTAAAAAAAAGGCCGGGCGAGCTACGAGACATGTGGTTTTGGGAGCTGATAGGCGGTTACGTGACATTGTACAGTTCCAAGGCAGTACAACAGAATTCCCTACTTAGAGCTAGCGCAGAAATCTAGCATGCAGTGCACAAAATTTGGCTCGAAAGAAGAGGCCGAACCATCACCAATCGTATATTTACTTAAAAAGCGTGATAAAGAAATCGTTAAGAGAAAGGGCTAAAAAAAGAAGTCAAGAATGTGTGCTCACTGGCGACCACCTGCCGCTAATGCACTCCCTCACCAGAGAATACTGGCCACCACCTCCCTAAGTACGCACAAATTAGTCCTGAAACGTCTGTGCTCCTGATAGAGAAAATCAGATTCTGTAGCGTCTACTCGCTATTTAAAGCTATTGTTACACAGTGCCACTTGTTTTGACTGTTCCTTTTCATAATTGAGTGACTAATTCACGAAATATTCGATTATGTGCTGCAGGAAGCCATCACTAGGATTCGCACACTAAGACATGGGCGCTCTAAGGCGCTTATAACGCAAGGATACGTACTTCAGAAAGCAGCGCTTGCACTGTAACACACGACAAAGAGTTCTTTTTTCGAGGAAATTCTTCGGGAAAGTAGATCACTTGTTCACTTTACAATCGCAAAGTGTGTACAACTAATGTACGTCTATTTGCAACGGAGGCTTCATGGGTGCCACCGCAATTGTCTTTGGAGTTGTTGGAAATATGCGGGCTTCAAACAAATTGCATCATGGTGTCACCTGTTGCACTCATCTGCAATGTACAGCTTCAAACAGAGGTCATCTTACGCTTCGTTGTTTATATATATAAAAGCAAACAGCCCACGGTACTACGAAGGCCCTTATACGTACTTACGTGAATAAGACATGTTGATAATCAGCGTTATTCTCATTTGTTGAACAGTGAAAAGTTACACCTACTTCACTCTGAAACTTCCACGTGACATCACCAGTGACAGCCATGCTGCATCCGTTAAGCGTCATTTGCTTTGAACCCCTTGCTAAAAAGCGTCTTTCCGAGTAGAAAAATCACTGATTCTCCACCAGGTGAATCATGACAAGTGGGCGAAGGTATTAAAAAAAATCCGCCATATCCACGAAGTGAATGATGATGAGTGGGCGAAGCTCCGGAGGTAAACCTGGTAAACCATGAATCCTCTGTACATTTTGCCCACTCGATTTTATTACATCGCTCCCCCTAGCGTACGTCGCCGCACTAAATCGAACGATTGCCTTCAACCAATGACACGCGCCATATGTGACATCATTCCTATTTTATAAGATCTCGCGTCTTTTGTCAACTACAAGTACCGCTTTCTAGTTTATAACATCTTGCATCTTTTCATCATCAGCTACAAGTACCACCATCTAGTAAACACTACAAGAACTAAACGAGAGGTGGCTACATACAGGAGACGGTACCGCCATCTAGTGAACACTGCAAGAACTAAACAAGAGGTGGCTATATACAGGGGACGGTACCGCTATCTAGTGAACACTGCAAGAACTAAACTAGAGGTGGCTACATACAGGCTACAGGGGACGCACAGCCCACTCCCTAAGGAGCTTCGCCCCTAAAATATATGAGTGATGTAACCGTACGTTACCAGAGCGTTGACCGTTGTAATGTAAAGTGACTGACATTAGGTGACATAAAGAGTCGACAACAAAGCTAGGTAATCAAACTCATGATGCCTATGTTGAAGTCACCAACTAGTATATAGGGCTTCTTCATGTATGTGTTTTTTATGTTTTCTCACAGTTACTATTGATATCAGTCTATACTAAATCACTTTTCTTTCCTATTCTTTCAGTGATGAGTGTTTATATATCAGTGTCTCTTACAGTGTTGGGGCCCTTACTTTTGCTTTAAGCTTTTATTCGGTCATAAGCTTAGACTCCGGGGTGCTTAGATGTGATCCTCTTTGCAGAGTTCTCGCTTTTTATGTTGTTCTGGTGAACCTTTTGCTAACTTTTTACACGGTAGTGTGCCAGGACAGCGGGCACTGTGGACGGAAGAGCCTCGGCTCAAACGTTCTTTGCTTCTAAAACGTGGTGTACATTCAAATACATTACTTTTATTTGTTCTTCAGCGGCACCACTTACTGCAACAAATTTTATGCTGGTGAAAATATCATGCTTACGAAATGGTATTTTTACGTTTTCCAAAATTAAAAAGTGTGTCATCCTTTGGCAAAATTATAAGTTGCTGAGTATAACCAGCATAACAAAATACCTAGTGCATGGATGTGGGTGCGTGCAAGTCGAAGTGCACAAGCTCTCACTGACATCAAAATGGTACTTACGCAGTTATGATAAGCACCATTGCAGAAACGTAGTATGCTCTAGGCTCAGTAAAGCTTAAGGCTACTTTTTATATGCGAAGCATTTCTTAACAAACTTTGGTGACATTGAGCGTATCTATCTATCTATCTATCTATCTATCTATCTATCTATCTATCTTTCTATCTATCTATCTATCTATCTGTCTATCTATCTATTTATCTATCTATCTATCTATCTATCTATCTATCTATCTATCTATCTATCTATCTATCTATCTATCTAGCCGCCTACGACTTTTAGCTCTTCTGGCCCTTTTGATAATGGTATCGATACCAAACTTGCTATGGCATAACATGATTATATGAAGAACATATTTGAAGAGTCTTGACATGAATTGATTGATAAGTGGGGTTTAACGTCCCAAAGTCATGACATGAATGTCATGTTATGTATGTCATGAATGATTTACCTTTCATGGTCCTGCAGCTCTCGTGGTAGTTTCGTTCACATGACATGTTGCAAAACTGGTATGGTATGGCATCATTGCATGGCGAATACAAGTGACAGCCCCTTAGAAGAAAATGATGATATGCACGTCATGTAACAGCATGACTATATGCCACGCTAGCGTCACATAGACCAGATTTGGTATAACAGTATGCGAACAGATGATGAAGGTATCACACTGGTGCTAACATGAAAAACATGAGATGCATGTCATGTAACAACACGACTACATGCTACGCTCATAATGCTCTCGCGGCCATTTCGCTAGCTTCACATGTACAAAACTCGGTAATATGCGACGTGAATGGTCAATAGAGGTAAGTGACACATCCAAATATGATAGTCACGGAATTCATGGCATGTAACATGACTACATGCAACACTAATGATGTACTAGCGTTCGTTTTGCTAGCTTTACATATGACAAAAATAGTATTACGTGACGCCAGTGGATGACGAAAGTATGGCACTGGTGCAAACATGATAATCATGAGATGCGTGCTATGTGAGATTTGAATGCATGCCACAGTCAAGGCACCAATACATTTCGACGTGACGCGGTGCGCTTGCTCGCCGGCGTTCATTTCATCGCGTCACACTAGCGTTGCCATGCCATGCGCGGGTCCTGCCATAAACTCGCAGGCGCACACCGCGCTGCGTTGCTTTTTCGCGTGCGCGTTTCAGAGCGTTTGGCGTCCCTCCATCACGAAGCGAGGGAGACGCGTTGTTGTCTGGGTAACGCATGGTCGCGAAAAGCAGCATGTCGCATTTGGCGCCGGTCCGTCGGGCCATGGCGAGGGACGCTCTTCGCGCCTGGCGTCAGACTATAGAGTGCTCGCGTTTTGCTAACGTAGCGTCACTGTGCCCAGCATGCGTGCGCGTCAACGCTATATTGGAGTATATTGAGGCTTTCATGATGCGCTCTCAGCCGTTTTTTTTCTTGATGCACATATATCAATATTGGTGTTAGGTGACGTCAGTGGATGGCGAATTACATGACTTGTGCCAACATAATAATCCTGACATGCGTGTCACGTAAGATTATGACAACATACCACGCTCATAGCGTGCTCGTGACCCGTAGATCGTGGGATCGAATCCCGGCTGCGATGGCTGCATTTCCGATGGAGGCGGAAATGCTCTAGGCCCGTCTGCTCAGATTTGGCTGCACGTTGAATAACCCCAGGTGGTTGAAATTTCCGTAGTCCTCCACTACGGCGTCACCCATAAACCTCTAAGTGGTTTTGGGACGTTAAACCCCACATATTAATCAATAGCGTGCTTGTGGCGCTTTCTCTAGCTCCACATATACTAAATTTGGTATCACGTGACGTGAATAGATGGCGAAGGTAAACGACACATTTAGACATCATAATCATGACATGGAAGTCATGTACGGCATCATTTACCTCCACCTCGGAACCTTGTGCTGATTTAAAGTGAAAAATAAACATTTCGTATTCGTGCTTCGCATAACATGGATTCCCAATGTACGTGAGATCTGCCAATTTTTTTCGCAAAGCATGTACCAACACATTTTCCAATTTTTTTCTCCCAACCCTTTATCTCTTTGACCTCGCCAACTTGTCAGCGGAAAACTGTGCCTCAACCGTGACGTTGCGACATTGGTGATAGTGCTACTGTGCTTGCGGGGCAACCATGAAGAACCTGCCCGTGAATTGCATAATATCAGAGCAGCGGCGTACAAAATGCACGTTTGGGACATTTGTTAATCCCGCTGCAAGCAACGCAGGAACTGGCCCATGTGCACATATGTAATAAACGTAAACATATATATGCCGGCTGACCTACATGAGTGTGTGGAGGAAATCTCGGTTGCAACAGCTTGTTGCAGTCGAAGTACACAGGAAGCGCTATTCAGGAAGAAGGGCACAGCTTCTCGCTGTACTCAGGCATGTATATAGCTACCTCGCGAGACAGTGTGTTTACAGAGTGAGCGTTTCGCTGCGTGAAAGCAGTGTGCGCGATGGCTTTGTTTCACGACAAGGGTGAAGGGCGAGCAAAGAGCTGTCTAATTTGCTAAAATAACAGAAGCTTGCTGGCCTTGACTGTAGCGAGGTTCTGAATGCCACCTTTGTTATGGGATAACAATAGGAGTCACGTGCGGTGCCACCGTTGCGCGCTGCTGCCACCGTGGTCCGTAACCACTTTCGCACAGAGAAAAACAATAAACAAAAACACCAACACCACAGCTAGATTCGAATCTGATATTCCGCGTGCCAGCCCAGTATTATACCACAAAGCAATGCCGTTTTCTTTCTTTATTTCCGGTTATACTTCTCTCGCGGGTTCACGATTTAAATGTTCTTTAACATGCTTCATAGTCACGGTACTTTGTTATGCCAGTTTTGAAGAGTGATGCCGGTGCTTGAAACTCTGTTCGAAACTTGCTTTAGGCAGGCTTGATGTCGGGAAAGGAATCGCGTTAGTTTGAGTTAGAAAGCGTTTTAGAACAGCAAAGCAACAACCAAGCGTCACACAATGCGATTAGCGTAACGAGTGGGTCGTCCAATCATCCAATGCTCCAAACCATTTTAAAATCTTGTTGTTGAATACTTATTAACTGTGGCGCATACCATATTCAGGCATAATTCTTCATCATCGTCAGCCAGTGCATAAAATTTTCGTTTTAACCTACTATACAAAAATATGATTATTAATGGCGTAGTGGCCATCCAGCAAGTGATCTTGTAGCAGTTACCCAAAGAGTGTTTAGAGAAGGCCCTGAAAGACCGCTCTTCCAGCTTTTGTTGTGACTGTGCGCGAAGAACGTACATCTGTTCCTAAAGTAAGAACTCCCAAGATTTACCCGAAGAACAAAGATGTGGTACGCACTCATTTCAAGGCGATCTACAAGTTTCCACACCAAGCATGTGTAATTCATGGACTTTCTCGTGAACAAGCGACGCTATTGTACCGCATAAGAACTGGCTCAGCATACACCCCAGCCTGGTCATTCGAGACTGGGAGATACGCTTCCCCGTTCTGTGCCTTCTGTTGTGACATCGGGATGTTGAACATTTCATTTGGCTTTGCCCACAGTTTGATGTGCAAAGAGCAGCGATGATCCGCACCTTGCGAAAAGGCTGTCATAGGCACCGGACAGTTGATCACGTCATCTTTCCTGAAGGACCCGCGGCAACTAGGAGGAACGTGCAACGAATTTCGTTGGTCTTCCTGCGAGACACTGGGCTGTCTGACACGTGGTGACAATTTCCAAATACAGGAGATGCTCAGGCGGAACAATTGCCGGTAATGCATGTCAGGCTAATCCCGCCTGCTGCAACACCACCACCACCACCACCACCACCTGTTGCGCGTTTCGCGCAGGCCTTACGTTTTTTTTTGTCCTCCTTACGCAACGCTGAACGTAGGCCTGTAAAGCGTATTCAAATAAAGTAGACCAAGAAGTGCTAGAACCGATTTTCACTAAGCGTAACTGAGAATAGAACATTGACACTAAAGGGGCTCTAAATTATTCATTTCAGCATGACAACCTTTTGTAGAATTTTCTCTTAATTGAGCAACCCGACTACGTAGATCATAAAACACCTCAGGTGTTACGTCTAAAAGCCATGAAATGATTATTAGAGATATCGTAGGGTAAGACTCCGGAATTTTCGACCCTCTGGTGTCTTTTAACGTGTTCGTACGTCACGTAAGCGCACGTTAAAAGTGCACAAAGGCCACTACCGTTTACTTTCATCGAAATGTGACCGCCACAGCAGAGATCGAAACCTTGACTTTCGGGTCAGCAGCCGAGCATCATTGCTGCTGCTCAACCACGGCGGACTTCCATATGACAGAATTGTGCTTTTAGCCGTCATTAACAACACTGCAATAAACAGCACCAGGACTATAATATAACAAATATGTGGTGTATAATTTATGCTTTAGCACCTTCATTACAACACGCCTTATACTTTCACTTCTGAAAAAATGTTAAAATGGTAATATTTCAAAACAGAATTGAAGCTGTAGTGTGACGGTAAGAAGATAAAATCATGAACAAATTGCAACGAACAGAACACCCTGAGCAGTTTTCGAGAAAATGAGTATTGAGCGTAGAATGGGTCTCCAAGCGCGAGACAGGTTTCAGGATCCACGCAATTATTTTGAACCTATGGCAAGTTAGGTGTACATTCCGACAAGTCCGACCACAGAACGAACTTTCACCACCTCCGTTTCTTTTACAATCAGCTACTCTACCAGTTCAATTGAACACCACGTCTACAGCCGCCATCTGAATGGATTGCCGAAACATAGAAGGAGCGCTTCTCAGGTCACAATCCCGATATGTGCGAAGCCGTGGCGAAAAAAATAGACACTCGCCTGGAAGGCTCTACTGTGTGCGCCCTATTGCTAATAGTTATTTCTACCGCCACCCTCTGAAAGCCCTAATGTTGACTATGATTGCCGTTACACTATGACTTTACACTGAGCAATTGTTATGAGTTCCTTTATTTACACGCAAGAATGACTCCAAGATTTTGTTTGAGGGTGAAGCGTAGTGAGCAATATGTGTTCTAAACACTTCAAAATATATATTTAAGTGCTTTGTTATCGCTGCATTTACGATGTATTCCCTTCACAGCAATTGTGCTTACTTGTTTGTAACAAAAATATGCGAAATAAAATAGCCGTACGTTAGTAACATGTTGTCAGGGTTGGCTGTGGTCACGGTGCCCGCCTACTCACAAGAAAGACGTTCGTTTCATTCCGGCGACGGTGATCGAATTTCGATGATGACAAAATATTCGGCACCCGTGTACCGCGTCATGCCAGCAGACGTTTAGGAACCGCAAGGAATCGAAATATACGCAGGTCTCCAGTACCGCGTTTAATATAGCGTACGTTTCTTTGGAAGGCTAAAACCTGCGAACTAAAATATATTTCAGCAGTACTGTGAGAGCTAAATAGTAACCCACCGCCTCTTAATGGCTCCCAAATATGTCACCAAAGCTTAACAACAAAACAGCGATGATTGCAGGAATGGCACCTGAAACAAAGCTTGCATTTCCCATGCAAGGTATTCTCTGCACAAGCATTTTCGTGCACAGATCGATAATAGTGTAATATGTTTTCGCTAATGCTCCAACAATAGTATTCTCCAGCCTGTGCAACAATTTTCTTTTAAACTACAAGAACCCACAATGAAAGCCGCTCTAGAGTATTCACACATTGTCGTTATTGGCCACATGTACAGGAGACGTAAATTTTCGGGCGCCACTATTGCTCATTTTTAAGGGCTGCAAACCTTTGATCACCATTGCAGCTTCACAACTTATTCAACGGTTAATTGTGCATATTCGTGACAAAAAAATTTGATACGAGATAGAATTATTATGTATTTCTATAGCACTCGTGCACTGACGCCATGTAGTTGAATGCTTAGAGTATTTTTAAAAAGATAAAAAAGAGTAAACAATAAATAAAAACTCAATATGCTCACAAGCTGAATGCCACAGCTCATCTTCTTCTTCGCTTTTCTTCCTTATTTGCGATACTTTATTGGTGCTCCTTCACTTGATAGCTGTACTTCAGCCCTGTCTGTCCAGTAATTAGCTCTGTGTATGCTTCACAAGAATACGACAATATTCGTGTACCACGACTATGGGTGAGCAGTGTGGCATCCATGCTATTAGGGTTGCACGGCACGCGTAGCCGCTTGGATGAAACTGGGGAAGTGCAGGCATAGTGTAAATGAGCAGCGTTCGCTTTATAATTCTTCCTTTTATTTCTATCAGGTCTGACGGATGACGCACGGCTTTTATGTTTCGTTTATCTTGCATCCATTTTGATTTTGAAGGTCTCTGGCAGGTGACATGCGCACTAGTGCATGCTACGGGTGTGGTAACACTATCTGCTGCTGCAAATGCCAAAGTACTTCATTGTCCACCGAAAAATTGGCGACAAGTATTCGAGAATTTATTAAGGGCCGAGTGAACTGATAAGGCGGGCAGTCACGTGTGCGACTACGTTGATTTCGTTATTTCTGGTGTGCCAAATTTGGTGCGGGTGAACTTCAGCACAATCCGAAACGAAGCACCCGGCCACGCTACAGACACGAGGTTCATATCACACGCACGCAGGCTTGCCCGGAATGTATAAAATAGGAATGAACCATGTCTGCTTAGCTGACCAGGTCAGTTACCCGTTCTCTGACGTGGGGAGGGGTGCACCTCCCAGCGTGGGTACATATAAATTATGCGCCCGTTGCGGCCTCATTTCCGGCACACGAATTTGAAGCGATGTGTGAGTGCGAATGAGAGAGCGCGACTACGTACCCGGGAGATGATTTTTCTTTATATAAGAGGGCGTTGACCCTTGCTCATGCTATTAAGCGGGTGGGTGCTATTCCATAGTGTGCGCCAACTTTTCTTTCTTTTCCTCGGGCTACCTATTAACTGATCTCGTTGTGTGACGCAGCCAGTTTAAATAGCTTGGGCGCTTCTTCATAAGTAAGGACAAAATGGGGAGTAAACACCCAGAATGGTCATATATATGAGACTGGACAAGATGAGTAGCCTATATCTCGGAAGGTCTATGAGATGCGAAGTTATGGGCTAGTACATAACTAAAACACTTTTAACCACCCTCCTTTTTTCACCTTTTTCTGAAGTGTACGACAACAAGTCGGACAATGCATGCTTGCTTTTCTTCCATTATCCCTCGTCTAACTGTTGTCCCCACCTAGTTTTCGTGAAATTTGTTAACACCGCATTTTTCATTCTAGCAACGCTAATACGAAAAGTCGGCATATCTCACGTACCTGGGAATCGACGTTATGCGATCCATGCGGAGGGATGATGACCGTGTTGTTTGACCTGTCGGGTATTGCTTGACGCACACGCGTTAAAATTGCCCACGTGGGTTGTCAATCCTGGGTAGATACTAAGTTTCAATCACCTGTGGCACATGCCCGCATACCAGTGGCACATGTCCGCCCGTGGGTATGTGCCACTATCTGGCGGGAAGTCTTTGACGACATGCCCGCATACTAGTGGCACATGTCCGCCCGTGGGTATGTGCCACTATCTGGCGGGAAGTCTTTGACGACGTACGCGACGGGATTGTGACAATATTCATGTCTTGACCAGCACTTCATATTCGTCAAACCATCTTACCCGCCCATGCTAACTTTGGCTAACGCCAAGTTAAGGGGGTGACCACGAGAGCACCAAATTATAGGCGGCTAGATAGATGAATAGATAGATAGATAGATGGATAGATAGATGGATAGATAGATAGATAAATAGATAGATAGATAGGTAGATAGATAGATAGATAGATAGATAGATAGATAGATAGATAGATAGATAGATACGCTCTATGTCGCCGAAGTTCGCTAAGTATTGATTGATTTGTGGGGTTTAACGTCCCAAAACCACCATTTGATTATGAGAGACGCCGTAGTGGAGGGCTCCGGAAATTTTGACCACCTGGGGTTCTTTAACGTGCACCCAAATCTGAGTACACGGGCCTACAACATTTCCGCCTCCATCGGAAATGCAGCCGCCGCAGCCGGGAATCGAACCCGCGACCTGCGGGTCAGCATCCGAGTACCTTAGCCACTAGACCACCGCGGCGGGGCGTAGTTTGCTAAGTAAGGCTTCGCATTTAAAACTACTACTTTCGATTTAGTATTAGGCACAGAGAAAAATATGTCGGATATGGCAGATATGGCGGCGGACTCCTACATCTCAGTTCGAAGTTTTTATGTGAATTTACCACGGTGTTCGTGCTCATTTGATATAAAATGTGAAATCGTCAACAGTACAAGTTAGCGCGCAGTTTCAACTAGTGGCCGAAAGCTATAGTAATACAGCGGAGCTTGACAGCCTTCCTTGTTCTTTTGTATAGTTTTTCTCCTATTTTCTCTTTCTTTTTTGGCGCATATCTTCCTGTTTTTCTATTCCTCACATCAACTTTGTTTTTATCTATATCTTTTTCTCTATCGCTTTGTATATATGCTGTTTTATTCCTTTTTCTGTCCACGTCGCTGTAATTTTATTCTTTTCTTGCGTTTTGTTCTTTCTCTCTCTCTGTCTCTCGGTTATCCAGCCTTTCTTAACTTTCGAACCATTTTCTCTCTATGTATCGCACTTATCGCACATTGTATCGCACTTATCTATTGTAAGGATCTGACAAAAAATTGTCAGATCCCACGTACAGTGGGAATCGACGATATGCGAAGCATGAATGAGAAATGTTAATATGTCACTTTAAAATCAGCACAACGTTACGAAGTTGAGGTAAATTAAGCCGTACATGACTTCCGTGCCATGATTATCATGCTTGGATGTGTCGTTTACCTTTGTCATCTATTCACGCCACGTGATACCAAATTTAGTATATGTAGAGCTAGCGAAACAGCCGTGAGCACGCTATGAGCGTGGTTTGTTGTCATATTGTTACATGACACGTGTTTCAGGGTTACCATGTTTACACCAGTCATATATTTCTTCATCCATTAACGTCACGTAACACCAAAGTTGGTATATGTGGAGCTAGCAAAACGACCGCAAGCGCATCATGAAGGGCCCAATATACTTCAATGTAATGTTGACGCAAGTGAACGCTGTGCACAGCGACGCTACGTTAGCAAAACGTGACCAGCGCTACCAGCGTTAGTCGGCGCGACCCGACGGCAACCGGCTCGAAAAGCGACATGCTGCCTTTCGCACCGATGCGTTACCCAGACAACACTGCGTCTCCCTCTTTTCCTGAAGGAGTGACGTCGGACGCGATGAAACGTGCATGCGTCAAAGCTACACAGTGCGGCGCGCGCCTGTGATTATGTGGCAGGAGCAGCGCCTAGCGTGGCAACGCCGGAGTGACGCGACGAAACGAACACCGGCGTGCACGCGCACCGCGTCTCGTCGAAAAGTATTAGCGCCTTGACTGTGGCATGTAGTCATGTTCTAACATTACAAACATCTTATGGTTACCATGTTTCCACCAGTCACATACCTTCGTCATCCACCGAAGTCACGTAATACCAAATTCGGCATCTGTGAAGCTAGCGAAACAGCCGCTAGCGCATCATGAGTGTGGAATCTTGCCATGTTGTGACATGACACGCATGCCGTAATTATCATGTTTGGATGCACCATTTATCTATGTCATTCATTCACCTTGCGTAATACTGAATGTGGTACATGTGAAGCTAGAAAAACGGCTGCTAGCGCATCATGAGTCTAGCATGTAGTCATGCTAGACTCAGTGACGCTACGCATGTCACACATCTCATGTTTATCATGTTTCCACTGCTATCATACTTTCGTCATCCATTCACGTCCCGTAATACCGAATTCGGTATATGTGAAGCTAGAGAAACGGCCGCGAGTGCATCATATGTGTCGCATGTATAGTCATGTTCTAACATGACACGCATCTCATGACTTTCATGTTTCCACCCGTCATACACCTTAGTCATGCATTAATGTCCCGTAATACCAAATGTGGTATATGTGACGCTAGCGAAACGGCCGCGAGCGCATCATGAGCGTGGCATGTAGTCATGTTGTTACATGACACGCATGCCATTATTCTCATGTCAAGGTCTGTCGCTTGTGTTCGTCATGCAATCTTCTCATACCATACCAGTTTTGCAACATGCCATGTGAACGAAACCACCGCAAGAGCTGCAGGACCATGAAACGTGATTCATGACATTCCTGACATACATATCCTGATTTTCATGTTAAGACTACTAATATATTGTCTTCATAAAGTCCAGTAATGCCATACCAAGTTTGGTGTCTAAACCATTATTGAAACGGCTAGGAGATCTAAAAGCCGTAGGTGGCGAGATAGATAGATAGATAGATAGATAGATAGATAGATAGATAGATAGATAGATAGATAGATAGATAGATAGATAGATAGATAGATAGATAGATAGATAGATAGATTGCAACCAAGGAGGTTAGAACTTTCAGCATAACCTCCTTGAATGCAACACGTTCATGTGCTGGCACTTTGCGAGTAATGTCAAAGACTCCATCCAAACAAGTGATTTGTAGAACATCCACAGAGTAGCACTTGAAGTCAGAAAGCAAACGCTTTAGTTCTTTAAATGTAAAAATTAAAAGATTCCGAAAAAAAATGTTAGGCATGAGTGCCACCGCCTGAGTAAGGTGTTCTTAAATAAGTCAAAATTTTTCGTATAAATAGTGCAGCTCCATGCAATGCTTCTTCTATAGTAATCAGTATCAATTAAACACACGCGTAATTTTCCGCTTTATTATGAGGTCTAAACTGAATGGTCTAAATGCTGCTACATCAAGTAGTTGTAATGAAAATTATGCTTCCCCGCGGAAGCATAGTTTGGCGGATTACAGCCAGGTAGTGCATTCTCTAAGTCTGCGAACCATAAATACCTGTGAATGTTGTCTGTATCGCATATTACTTCCGGGAAGCAAGACAGACTGTTTTAATAGCACATATTATCACATTCTCAGCATAAGAGGAAAATAAACAGGGTTGCACAATTCTTCTGAGCTAACAAGCGAATAGTCACCCTAAAACAAAACAAAAAAGTCGCGCCCCTTTTTTGAGGTAGCCATAAAGAAGGTGGAATTCAATGTATTTTTGCGTTATGGAAAGCAATATATATTATAATAAAGAGGTCGCTACAAGACAAAAGAGAGTTAAAAGAATCAGTATATATTTGAACAGCGAAAATATGCACAGCCATAAATGAATGCCCATATTTATTTATAACATTGTCTCTACGAAAGTCTGCACTCAAATGAATGAAGCTTTGCTAATGCATAATGAACGTCATTTGTTGTTTACCTTCCCCCGTCTGTTTGACGTTAACATTTAACTACACATCGTCATCGACAACCGTGGTATTGGTGAATGAGGTGACTATGGAAATACTTTCTAAGGAAAAAGCCAATAAGCCCGAAAAGGTGTGACACGTTACTTGAAAATTTTACAAGTGACTCTGAGAAAAAAAGAATCCTAAATCCGCTTATGTCCACTCTGAAACTGGTTGTACTGGCAACTGTGAATGTGACGGCAAGAACTAATTATTCCAGTTCTCATTTAAACAAAGGGAATGCTCGAACATAAAGGAATGTCTATGAAGCTAGAACATTACTTAGTATGAAGAAAATGTCTGATTTTTACAAGGATAAAGTACTTAGAGATATCAGTGTACCCTCGAACCAAGACCTTTATGATTGTGGTGTAGACTTGATGAAAATGTGGTTGTGTTCATGACAGCGCAGCTTAACCAATTGACAACTCAGACATCATAAAACCAGGTGAATGTCTGGCAATAATGACTTGTTTGGCGGAATTAGGTCACCGTCTGCACTGCCACATATCTCATTATTTTGGTTTTAAAGCAGTACGCCGACGCAATACATCAACACGCTGGATTGTTAACTAAGTCAGGCGCGTGGCTTCTGCTGACTTAGTTAACAAGTGCAACATCTGTTTCACTTGGGGCCATTCTTTTACGAGCCGCTGTAGGTCTCCTTAGGATATATATGCAAACAAATAGTCACCAGTCTTCTATATGTCACTCAAGCCAAAACAGTTCATTGTATTGCTCTACGCGGACGAGCGCTTGGTTGCTTCAAGGTGCCTTGGTCATTCTTGATATTTTTGTCAATCGCTTTAACGGGAGTTCCTTTGTTCATTAGTCGTGGCCAAAGACGATGAAAAAAAACGCAAAAAAATACCAAGGTACTAGTACTTTGTCTAGACATTTGTTTACCTCGTTGTGTTTCTCATGCCCCTTGGGTTACGTTGTTTTTGTTAGTTTGTTTACTGCTGTACTGATTTGGCACAAAACAAATAAAAGCAGCCAGTCCCCTAGAAGAGCTTGCTGCAATACTTGTCCAAAGTACACGTTGGAAAACGTCTTCTCTGTCACTATCCTTTATTACTTGGCAATTTCACGGACATATCGTCAGAAAGTAGTTTTCTAAGAAACGCACACAGTTCATTTCTTTCAGGCTGACAGATGAACTCTGTACTTTATCTTGATCGCAAGAAAAAACACTTTATCAAGCAATGCCGCGCTCGGACGTTGGCATGGCTTGATTAAAGAGCTACAGTGTCGCAATCGTTTCGCGGTGTTGACCTGGTTAGTGAACTTTCGCCGACGCCTTAATCGAATCTTTCTTCCTGACGCAGGCTCAAACATCAGACTGTTAGTTCGGGCGTCAGTAAAATATACGCGGACGTTCAATTGTAGAGCTCACGAAACACCAAACATTGAAGACTGAAACACATTGTATTTTACATCTTGTCATCGTTGCGTTTTGCATTATTCAGAGTATAAGATGTGGTTGCTTACTAGCATCTCTCTGATACTCACCATACTGTCCTCAATATCATGTAAAATGGTAAATGTCAACTAGTAAACTGTAGGTGTTAACTCAGGTACGGAGGTCGTAAGCCGTTATAAGGAAAGACTTAATCACTGTTTCAGTGGGCTTATAATACGTGTTCTTTGAAGGATGGGCAACAGAACATGCTTTCTATGTCTCCCTTAAACGTGGCACGCGCACCGCGTATAAGCTTGCAACTTTCGAAGCAAGACATCCGATTCCTGTAAGGACGCTTCTTTTGTTAACCTAATGATAAAGCGAATAGAAAGTGCTGTATACGATTGTTTGTAGCCAGGCCTTATTCGAACTGAGATGAACAAAACATACGCCTGATACTTGCAAGGTAACACGTAATTGAAGTTTTATACATCATGCAAACCTGGCTGCCAATCAGGAAAAACAAGCATACACATCTCCACGAAGTGAATCATGACGAGTTGGAGAAACACTGGGGATCGTCCTTACGGCCATTTCATCAGTGACATTGTACCCTCGCGCATATAGAAGATTGACACCACGTGTGTACAGTATATACCATGTGTTTTTGCCATTGTGCCACCGCATTTTGTGCCCTCGTTTTTCTAGTAGAAGCTTGCTGATGTTCCCGTTTTGCCGCTGCTTACCCAGTGTTCGCCTGCGCGGTGGCTTGCTGTCTGTGCAGAGGTTGAGCAGTCGCATGCCATGCTATCGTCTCTGGAGTAGCAGCTTGTTGTCGCCGTTGCCACTTTGTCCTTCGAGGGTGACAGCGCTTTCATGATCGTTTTCATTGATGACACAAGAATAATGTGAGGTCTAGAACGTGCTTTAAATTGAATCTACGTAAGTCAAGTGCAGCATTTTAAGAATTAGAAACCTGTATGTGCCCACATGTAAACATTCATTCGAATTCTAATGAAGTTTCAAATGTTAGCACGGGTATGTATGTCAATGTCTGGCTGAAACTGTTGGACGACGTGTGAGAGGGGATTTTAAGGTTATTCTTGTCAGGACCAGCAAGTCACATTCGTCGAAATATTCTTACACTACCATACGGTTTTGGTTTATCCTAGTATGAGGGGGTGATCACGAGAGCACCCACACTTGAGTGGATAGATAGATAGATAGATAGATAGATAGATAGCTAGATAGATAGATAGATAGAAGACCGTACATATGCAAAAAATAAAACTAACCTCCTTTAGGACGTGAACATCAGTTTCAGGATAAGCCTTTTTCATACCTTTCTTGTAGTGATCGCCTAACGAACATTGATATTCGAAATGTTTTTTCTTACCAGAGAGGCTCACTTTTTATCGGCTAGCTTTTCGAAGTGTAGATGCAGACAAGATTACGAGGGGGGCAGGGACAGCTGCGCTTGAAAAGAAAGAAATGGTTTTAATTTTTTCATGGAAAACGAAATTGTGCGTAAGCGGGCTGTGTGGGCTTCTTTTTAAAACCCGGCTCCGCTGGATACATATACACAGGAGCCGATCATGTTCGAACTCTGTGGGCTGCACAGGAATACCACAACCTGTGCCACCTCGCGTGGTTCAGCAGGGCGACTGAGTGGTATGCTTGCAATAAGTTGCTTCTTCTCATCTTCGGAAAGACGCCTGGACAGAGGCGTCTCGTGAAGCCCGGTAGTACGGCGTTGCACCTAATGCCCGTGCCTGCAACGTCTAGTGCCATGCACCTTGTGAGACCCAGGATGCCAGCCTTCGAGGCTGTGTAACTGGCATTGCACCTAATGCCACATTTTGCAGCAAGGCTTGACACGTTGACCACGGCTCCTTCCTTAATCCCAGCAGCCAGCATTAGGCGGATTCCCGCACGGCTCATTAGGAATGTTCCCTGCATGGAAAATCATTTCAATGCCCTTTATAACGTTGCTATTGATCAGGTAATCCTGAAAACGTTCTTGTTTTTTTTACTGTACACGAGCCTTAAGGCGTAGCTTGATAGCAATTTCTCATTTGGAAAGAAATACTCGACAATTATTTTAACTTGGCAAAATCTATGTTATTTGAGCCATAATTGACGCTGCTCCTTTGAAACGTAGGTGACATTTAATTAGGTTCAATTTTTTATGAAAAAGCGCGGTTGGATGTGTGTGAAAGCATCAAATAAAATTTTGCCCTAGCCTTGTCCCTGGCGTATTCATAGCCTACATTAAACATATTAATGCATAAAAAGACAAAATGAACTCTATTTGAATATAATACTGGTGCAATGACCCAGACTTTGCTGCTTAGACTGCGCAGTCTGCGTTTTACTTTTTCTGGGGGGCGTTCTGCTATTTCGATAGCGTCCCGAAACTGCTAGGACGAGCGGTATGACCGGAACGAAAACCTTCGAGATGAATGGTCTCGTCACTACTACTAGCAGAGTGCCCTTACAAGCTCGCACCTTCGTACCACACTTACTGCCCGTGCCACTCAGACACGAGTAACTCGGGGGAGTAGCCTTGCTCCATCATTGGTTGTGCAACGTTGGCGCAATCAAGGACTACAGGTTACGTTCCCTAAATGGGCGCAATCACAAAAAAGGCGTATGGATATTCCTCTCCGAAGCGAATCGTTATACATCCTACAACTGCCTTATTACGACATTTATCTTAACAAAGTACTTACGGTAGCATGTTCACGTCGAGCAAGTGCACAGTGACATCTCAACCAGATATTGTAGGCCAAGAGGTTTTTTTTTCCAGCCCTGATTGAGTGATTTGTGGGCTTTAACGTTCCAAAACCACGACTTGATTATGAGAGACGCCATAGTTGAGGGCTCCGAAATGTTCGTCCACCTGGATATTCTTCAACGTGCACTCTAATCTGGGCACATGCACAGGCCTTTTCACCTCCGTCGAAAATGCAGGCGGGATCCAATCTCACGGCCTGCTGTTTTGCAGTCTTGTATTGGATTCACTTAATCTGTCACAAATTACTTAGCGAAATGGCTACGCTTGCCTTCAGGCAGCTTCCACGAGCAAGTATTACAGATAACCTAAAGCATTTTCTCAGGTGACGTTCCGTTTAGATTGTTGCTAGCCTAACAAGGAAATCGGTGTTAGCAAATTCCACACAGCAGTTTTTGCTTTTGGTGCGTGATCTTTTATCACATACTTTTTAAATTTTTCTAAAAAACATAGCAATATTTCTCTGCGAATAGAGGCTTACAGTTCTCTTTTCTTCATTTTTAATTTTTGAACGCCTTCATTTTCTGCTAGCTCACACCACAGTCAGTGTTTGAGCATAGCGAACCCTATACCGCCACCGACCGCACCAATTGTTCTCGGCCCCACAACGAATAACTCGATGCCGTGGTACACAACCAACAACAGTCGCCACAAAATGTGAATT